>CAUYRH010042062.1:0-23422 GCA_963574655.1 Perodicticus potto | reverse complement strand
CACCCTGCATCCCCCACCACACACCCTTCATCCCATACCCCACACCCTGCATCCCACATCCTGCATCCTGCACCCCACATCCTGCATCCCGCACCCACACCCTCTCCCCCTCCCCTCCTTCCCTCCTCCCCTCCCTCCTTCCTCACACAGGCCTGAGCTCCTTCCACGCAGTTTCCTCCCCTTACTCGGCGGGGGCCCCAGGGAAAGCCGCCAGTGCCCAGTCCCACGATGGCATCTAGCATTTTACAAGGGACTCTGTCCTCCGTCCAGAGACGGCTACAGTGTCCCACGACCCACCCAGACCAGGCAGACGGCCTCCCGGCATTCTGCAGAAGTTCCTCCACCCCACCTTGCAAAAGAGACTCTGGAACCACCGGACTTTGCTGTGGGTGACGCAAGGCCCAGCGCTGCGGCCAGCCCGGGACGCAGGTGGCGGAGCGAAGAGCCACAGAGGTACAGGCGACAGGTGCAGGGAGCCGCCGCAGGACCGGGTGGCTCGGAGCGGCCCGACCCGGACTTCCGGTTTCACCAGCGAGTACGAGGCCAGGGCGGAGGCCTGTCTGAGTCTGTCGGGCCTTTATCACAAGGTTGGACCATCTGGATGGGGAACAGGAGGGGTGGGGGGAGAGGGGCTGACAAACAGAAGCTTCACCACCTGCGAGGCTCCGACGACTCAGGTCGCACAGGACACCGGTGCGGCTCCGGCGGGGCTGGGCTCGGCGTCCCTGTCCCCTTCTCATGGGCCGCCTGTCCGCCTGGACGGCAGAGAGGCCACACTCGGATTTCCTGAGCAGGGGGCTGTGCCCTGGATGTCCACACCAGCTGGGAAAATGCCTTTTGCAGGAGAAACAGAGGCCCCATACAAGGGGAAGGGAAGGAGGCCGGACCCTGGGACTGACGTTAAAGCAGAAACTCAGATGGTGAAATGGAGGGAGAGACGCCTGTGCTGGGCTTCCCCGGGCAGGTTCCATAACAAGGAAAACGCGAAGGAACTCTAGCAACTCCTCTTCTCCAGGGCTTAGCAGGAAAAATCCAAGGAGAAAATAAAATACTACCAGGGGAGTCAAATATGCAGAGACTCTGAAAGTAAGAACAAAGAAAGTCACACCTGGGAACTTCGTTTCTGTTTTCCTTCCCTTTGAAGCAAATTTACCCCTTTAAATGATGGTAACTATATATGTCTATCAACTATATATGTGTGTATCAAACTAGCCCATGGACCGGCCAATATGACAATTGCTATGCTCATTCGCTGTGAGCAGGATTTAGTACTTCTTTCCTGGAAAATGTCTTGTTAGTAAACAAATACCTTGATTATCCAAGAGGGGGGTGTCCAGTGAAACACTCGGATCAGAAATGCAGTTACCTAAGATGGATTCGCCTAGGTAATGTAGTTACGCAAGATAAAAACAGGTGGAAGGGGGCGTAGAGAGAACATACTCCCTCCCTGCCCCTCTCAGAAGGAGCAGAAGGAAGGTTCTGAGCCCTGGAGCTCCCCCAGAGCAAGAGAGGGGGGCGGGGGGTGGGAGGAAGCACACTCCCACCTCTCTCGGGACCATGTCCCACCACACCCCAGTAACGGAGGGTCTGATGTCAGCTCATCGCCTGAGCAAGGGGGTGACAGAAGGTAAAGCCACTTGGGAAACATCCTCACAGGCCACAGTTTCCCTGCCTCTTCCTCCTCGGTGCTCATCTGGAAACGTTCTGGTAACGTCCACCCTGGGTATACTCAGCTGCCTGCACCATGCTTTGGGTTCAGCCGTCTGGCTTCCTCTTACCTGTGTGCTCGCACACCTCAGGCTGCCCCTCTGTAATTCCCTACAGCTCTTCTTCTCACTCTCCCAAACCATTACTCACAACATTTCTCTCCCAAAGTCTCCAGCGCTTCCTGCCCTCTTCCTCCTCCACGCGAGGAAACACGCAGACAGAGGGGAATCCCATCCCCATCGTCACATTCACCAGTGGTCCACACATACCAACTGCCTTGCTCTCGTCTAGCCAAAGCCTCCCCTTGAACACGGGGTTTCAACCCTCCTCATTTGCTCATATGGAAAGGTCCCTTAGTCATGAAAAAGCTCCAAGGAGCTGGTGAGACTTTAGAAAAGACATGCAAAATGGTGTGTGCGTTCTTTTTTGTTTCTGAAAAACATCTTGGAATCAAAAATGTAGCCCCTCTCTTCTAAGAGCTCCTGGGGACAATAGCCATCGTTCATGGAGCCTTTCCCAATGGGTTAAATTAATCCTCAACACAATTATGTAAGTATTACTGTGATACTTCACAGATGAGCAAACTGATACTCAGACATGCGCAGTTTGAATAACCTGCTGGACTCTGCAGGGCTAGGCCTGGAGCCCAGACAGACACGTGACCATCGCGCTAATGCAGCCTTTTTGTTGTACTGAGGACACAGGGATAAAGAACCTGGAATTATTTGTTCCTTCCCCTCAGATCATCTTTGGAAAACAAATACACAAGCATGTACACAGGCTTTCTGAAGAAAAATGCTGTTTACAATCACATTGGTTTTCATAAAACAAGGCTGGGAGGAGCAAATGGCTTTACTCACAAAGTAATTTAAATGATATATTGCTTCCTCCATTGTATGTCATTTTTTAATGAACTATTATGAGGTGTTATTCAAATTAAAAGTTACTGGCCTTCTGTAAATAACAAAAAGTACTGAAAATATTTAATAAGCAATTTATAACTGCTCAAGTGATCGAAGAAGGTAATTTAGCCTATTTCTTGAACTCTGTATTTTTGGACAATTTAAAAATTGCTTAATTTACGTTCTAAAATGCCACAGTGTGACTCACTATGATACGTCCTTGTTTGTTATACAGAGGTCGGAAAATTAAGTTTGCAAACTCATTCTAGAAAAAGTGCTCCATCCCTCATTGCTGGATGTCACGACAGTCACCTGGGAAACACTTCCCAGGACGCTGTGCACGGACACCAGTGCCTAGTTCGCCCTTCAAAGCACTTTTTCTAGGATGAGTTCACAAACTTAATTGTCTGACCTTGTATGTTGGCAACTATTTCATTTTAACTTCTTTCTGCCTGGCATAACTGTGCTCCAGATCAAGGGACTGGTACTCATAACACTCAGTTGTCCTGCCCTAAAGGTCATTTATCCCAGTACAGTGAAGAAAACCAAATATTCTTCTGAAAATAAAACTGCCAAGCCGCGGCCACTTTTCTGCTGCTTCTTCATACGGCCTATTTTTTATTTCTTCAGTCGCAAAGGTCACAGGCAACATACCCAGATCTCTGGAACAGATGGAAGCTCTTTCTTGAGTTTCTGCAATTTTTCGGAAGACACAAAGTCCCTGAGAATCCCCATTTTGCTATGTACTAGATATGCTCCTGCCTAGGAGGTGTTAAGAGAGGGGTTACTTAGAAAACCAATCTGGGAAGGAAGCTCAGCTCTTGCCCTGCTCCGTGTTTGCAAACAGGTTTATCTATTCAGGAAGCGTGTGACCAGGAATCCCTGAACATGGGTGCTCTCCAGTCTCTAGCCATCACTAAAATTGACATCCTAAAGGGAGGGGGTCCAAATCTGCACCCAATTTTCCCAAGCTACCCAGAAGAACCCACTTGCCCCTCGCCGTCCATGCTACAGCTATTCTGAGCTCTGCCTTCTGGTGATACCATTCTCTACCTGGAATACCGTCCTGTCCCCCTCGTCCTCCTTCGCTTAACTGATCCTTCATCCTTCCACCTGGAGCACCACCCAACTCTGGAACAGGTGGATTCTAAGGCTCCTTGAGTGCCCTGTTACCCTAATAGTGCCAGACACCACACACTGTCTCCCTTGCTAGACTCTTCCATACTTGGGACACAGAACTGTGTCTGCCTTGTTAAAAGCTGTGTGTACCTTGACCTAGTCCAGTGGGTTAGAAAATAAAAATTATGAATTGAAGGAATGAATGGCAGTCTTCACTCACAAATCTTCTATTTAGGGCTGCATGCCCATAGATGCGTGTAGGGAAAAGGCTCGTGAAAGTAAGTGGCACAAAGACACAGAAAAAGGGAAGGGGACAAGGAACAAAAGCCCCCTATTATATGAAAAAAACACAATTGGTACGCAAAAGCTGCTGTGCAAGAATGACCATTTCCCTTTTCATCTTTTTTCTTGTTCCTCCCCTCAAGCACGCACCTGGCTGGGTCTTACCATACACCCCCGTCTCTCAACACTTTATTTCCACCCTCTCCTTTACTGCCGGCCTCTGACCATCCTCCAACTTGCCCTTCTCGGTCTTCCAATGACCATGGTCATCTGACTTGAATAGATACGTATTTTTATGCTTAGACATTATCAGACCAGCATAAAAATGGAAATGATTTCATAAATAAAAGTGAGATTCAGTACACACCACACATTGTTTTATTCTTCACGATACATACTATGATAACAAGATATATTTTCAAGGTGTATCTCAGCATACTATTTTATGTCAAAAGATCAAAAGTAGACTTCGGTTGCTGCCCAAGATGAAGTAACAGAAAATGGATTTATGATCTGACCTAAAATAACAAAAATACTACAGAAAACATATGAAACAATGGTCTGTAAGACAGTGAAGATCAGGCTGGCGGTCCCAGAAAGATGGGAACACAGGAGGTGAGCCCTGTGATTGCCCCCGCCTTCTGTCCCTGGAGAACTGCACGCCGGCACAGGGTAGAGTCCGGGAGACTCCCCGAGTGTCAGAGGAACAGTAAGGAGTCCAGACACGAAGGAGCTGGGGGCTGCAGGTGAGAGGAACAAGCTGCCCCAAGTGCTAACCAGAGTGCGATTTGGCTCACGACTTGAAAGAATTGGAGAGAATATCCCTCGTCCTAACACGGGACTGGGCATAACGCCTACTCCTGCCAACCAAACTGGAAACTTCATAACTCGTAGGAATGTGGAAGGGGACTCGGGAGGGTCTTGCCTCTAAGTGGAGAAGAAGTCCTAATCCAAACAGGACAGTGGTTCCACCTGACAAATCTTAAAGCCAAGACTTGAGAGGAACGATATTTATAGGAAAACAAAAATATCCAATGCTTAACTAAGGTTAAAATCCTCATGTCTGGCATATAATACAAAATGATGAGGCATAAAAAGAAACAGGAAAATACAACCATGATGGGGCGCTAGAAAAATGGAGCAAATGAAACTGACCCAGAACTGACAGGTGTTAGAACCAGCAGACAAGAACATTACTACAGTTTTTATAATAGCATTCTTTATGTTCAGAGTTAAGTACAGAAATTAAAAGTCCCAAATTAAACTTCTAGAGATAAAAATTACAGTGTGTGATATATTGTTTTTTTACTGCTACTTAACAAATCATCACAAACTTGGCAGCTCAAAACAATACCCGTTTAGTAGTGTGTAGTTCTACCAGGGAGAAGTCTGGGAGGGTTTGGCTGGGTCTGTGATTAAGACCTCACACTGCTGAAGTCATCACACCAGCTGGTCTACGTTCTCATTCAGAGGCTCTGAAAAATAATTAGCTTCTAAACTCACTCCAGTTAACCTCTCCTTTGGCTAACTTAAGTTCAACCAACTAAGAAACCAAAATTACACCTAAAAAATTCCTTTGCCGTGGAACATTATAGGATCATGGTTGGTATCCCATCAGAGTTACCATTCTAGGAATTAGGAAAATGCAATTTTAGAAAATGTAATTAATATCCTAGACTTTTCAGTCAAGGCTGGCACAAAGACGTTTCAAACAGATAGCAAACAAGCCATCTACTGGATATTCCATACCCCCAAAAACACACACCGGGAACTTGCTGGCATACATTTCCCGATATTGGTGAGCCCGTCCCTGTGTGCCCACTGGCACACTGTCAACAGCATGTCCTGGAGGGAGACTAGATTCTATTTTCATCCATTGGTATGTCAGCCTCTCCCGCCTCGAGAAACAACCATATTAGTTCTTTGTAGGCCTGAAGAATCTCTAACAGTGTCTCTGACACAATGTGCCCGCTATGTGTGGGTATAAATACTGAGGGGGAGTTAAACTGCATTTGTTGATTAATGACTTCATTCAGTAAATATTTACTAAGCTCCTTCTATGTCTGAGTGCCAGAAATTGTTCTACAAACTTGAAATAGAGCAGTGAGCAAATGGGACAAATTCTTCAGCCTTATGGATTTTACATTTTATTGGTAAGCAGGAGGGGAAAAAATTAATAAATGATTGTGATATAATAATAAAACTACCCATAAGAAAACTAAAATAGAACAAGGTGCTAAAACAAGATGAGGGCTGCTAACCTCTCTGAGACAGGATGATCAGGAAAGTCCTCTGGGC
Source organism: Perodicticus potto (assembly GCA_963574655.1). Taxonomy (NCBI): domain Eukaryota; kingdom Metazoa; phylum Chordata; class Mammalia; order Primates; family Lorisidae; genus Perodicticus; species Perodicticus potto. The sequence goes on along the minus strand of CAUYRH010042062.1, from coordinate 17,114 downwards.
GGAGATCTGAACAAAGTGAGGGGACAGCCGTACAGCTGGGGGCAGAGGAGAGAGTGGCCAGTGCAGAGGTCTGGGGCATGAGCACCTGGGCAAGCTGGAGGGGCAAGGAGGAAGTCGGTGTGGGGGATCTGAGTGAGTGATGGGGAGGATGGCAGGCAGGGGGGCTGGAGGGACTCCAGGGAAGGCTTTCAGCCCTCGTCCTCTGAAACACCTGTGGGTCTTTGAAAATCCACAAACGTTCAGGTCCCAAAGCCAGAGATTTGGTATCAGTTGGTTTGGGTGTTACCCAAACAGCAGTAAATCTCCAGGGGTCCCAGGGGATTCTAACGCAGACATGTATAAAAACCCCTCCGGAGGGGCTTTGCAGGCCACAGTGAAGATATGTGTCAAGTCTGAGGGTCACCAGGGAGGGTTACAACAGGGAGTGAAATGATTGACTTGCATTTATAAAAGGTCATTGTGACTGCGGGTGCGGAAGAAAGCAGGTAAGGGAACAAGAGCAGGACCAGAAATACCAGTTAAGGGCCACTCAGCCCGGTCCTGGAGGAAGAGCAAGATGGTGGAGGCGGGAACTGGGTGTCATGAACCATGAATGTGGATTTGCCAGTGGAGCACAGGAAGGATGGAAAGGTTCAGTGGCCACTCAAGAAAAAGGACGGCTGGGCTTGGCACCTGTGCAGACAGATGTAGTGACACAGGAACCATGCGGGGGAGAGGGGAAGAAGGGGAAGATTTGGGGAGGCAGGAGGTGGTGTAAAATAACTATAAAACTGCTGTCAACACTTTCCACATATCTGCCTTCTTCCTTTTGTAGTTAACTTCCCTCTGGCCTCATCCCAGCTCCCACCTTGTCTAAACTACAAGTTGCTTCTCATCTCCTTAGTGACTCCAAAGCTCAAAATGCCTCCCTGCTGTGATATTCTATAAGAATATTCTTATTGCTATAAGATAACGCACCTGCACGGGAGATTTAAAGATCTGAGGGAAGATGCATCTGACTACGTCCACAACTCCTGGAAAAGATGCTGTAACACAAGCAGAGAGAAGTGATAGCTCTCCTCAATGTAGGTGTAGGGTCATGTTGACAGTCCAAATTCATCCAAATTCCTGAGAAATGGTAGGTCAGGCCAATTGAATTTCAAGAGGTGTTCAACCTTCTCCAGCAGTATCCTCACATATAAAATGATTGCCTGACCTGGAGTTTGCCAAGATCAGTTGCATTTCTTTATTCACACATCAATATTTTATGTAAATGCTCATTAGATGTTCCTTTCATGTAAAACCTTTTTTAAGTATCCCTATTTTAAAGAAAAGTTACACTTCAGACTCCTGGCCATTTTTAGCATGAGATTTTATCAGGTTTCAATCAAGCAATATTGAACGTTTAAGTTTTTCTACCGGCTGATTTTTCCATTCTGGAATTAATCTGGCATGTATATTTGAAACTACCCTTCTCTCTGCAAAACATGTTACAATAGTTTTCCTTCCTTAACTCCAAAAATGGCACTGGATTACATTTGCTTTAATGCTACTAAGTTCTTTTTAAAATAGCTATATTGAAAAAACAAGACAAAACAAAAGCTATATTGGTTAAACTAAGAGAAAATATTTATCAAATTTTATTTGTTAAAAGCTGAACAATAAAAGGCCTTAAAAGGAATCTTTAAAATAATTAAATAGAAAAGCTAAATTAATATTAAAATCATTTTATAAATACACAATAATAAGAAAGCTAGCTGTAAACATATCTTTTCATGCTCTTGAGATGGTACCACCCAACCCTTCCTAATTAAACATACAAGTTGGAGCTATCCCTACTAACTTGTTTGGCTAAATTATTTCAGAACCAAGGTAGAGACCTACTTCACTGCGTTTTTAACTTAATGGGAGAATCTATGGGAGGGGTGAATGAAGTGTCATAACAATGCTAGTGACAAGAATTTGCTTATAAGTACAAAAATTTTGACAAAATGGAAAAGGCTCTTCATATATTGAAAAAGTATTGCATGTGTATAGAAATAACAAAGAAGATCTCCATGGAAAAATCAGTTCAGATGCCAAGAAATTGGGGCTACAAATAAAGCTTTGAGAAAAGAGAATGTCAAAGAGGACATATAAGCTTCTCTTGACTTGGAGAAGAAAAAGACCACAAATATCTTTTTCCTTTAATGACAGTGAGATTCTGGACTGTGTTTGCTTGCCAGCAAAATTGAAAGTAAAGGAAAATAAATTTTTCAAAATGACAAAAATTTCCCCAATAATATTACAGAGTAGATCATATTTTCTTAAAGAATTCATCAAGACTAATACATTTACTGCTTTATTTTCTTTCTCCTTTGTCTTTAGTTTTAATAATGCTTTTGAAGCATTGCTCAATTAGGTTGTAAAAATAATTGTTAATGTGAAAAGTTAATGATGTTTATAAAATTATGTTGATAGGCACTGACAAGCTGAATTTTCAATAAAAATCTAATAGCTTACTAAACCTTTCATAAAGACATCTATTTTTTCCAAACATGTAAAGGTCTGATTTAATGTAATAGTGTGAAGGCAGCACTCATTTTATCATCTACGCAGGCAGTACAATTTTTTAACAAAGTGATTTCTGACTGTTCATCTTCTAAAACTTATAAAAGTACAATGCTTTTTGTCTTATCATTTATCTACCACTATGTGCCAAATAATAATAACAATGATATTTTACTCGTAACTGAATGCTACTTTCATTTTATGATTATATTTTGCTACTGGGATTTCAGAAGCAAAGTTTGCAAAGAAAATGAAAGAGCTACAAATGGTGGAATATTGCTTCAAAAAAATAGTCACTTCAAGACCTCCAAACACAGTTTTCCCCTCATCTCTCATTTTACAATCTCACTTGCCCTTGACTATTTCTCAAACAGCCTCTGTTTCTTCTTGGCCTTTGCCCTTCTCCCAAAGTGTGGAAATTAAACAAATATTTTTCTCTTTGTAGTGTTTACAGAATAAAGTTTTCTGTTCCTTGTTTTCAATTTCACAATTAGGGAACTTTTCTATAGGATTCTTTTTCATCCTTTCATCTAAAGGTAAAATTCTTAATTAAAAATATTCTTTAGTGTATTGTGGTTCTCAAATTATTTTTCTATGTGGTTTATTCTTCAAGAAGAAATATCTTTCCTACCAGGTTCTAATTTTTGTTTACTTTTAATTAAAATATACCAAGAATATGCTGTTTCACTGACTCAACAAATATTTATGAAGGATGTGATACGCCTCGGGGACTGCGTTAGACAAAGTAGGACGTAAGGGTGAGCTCACAGTGTGACAAGAACAGAGATGGGCAGACCGGAATGGGATCGTGCAGGAGTGGGGAGAAGTCTGGTGCAAAATCATAAAGGAGTTGCCCACTAAGGCTGATATTTAAAAGCTAATCAGGAATTCGTCAGGGGTCAAGAACAGAAGAGATGCTGGAGAAATGCACAAGTGAAGAAAAAGAGTATAGTGTGTTTAGTGGGCTACAACAAACGTGTTTGAAGCTACAATAGTCCACATTCTTGCAGCATAAAATGCCTGGCAAGGAATAAAAGGAGCAGCAGCTTGGGAGGCAGAAGTCAAGGGCAAAGGTCTCAGCAGGTTGTTTTGTTCAGGGCTGCCCAATAGGTCAGTGGCCTCCTTCTGGGGTATTCTCAAAGGAGGCAACAGGAGAATCACTAAGGCTTATGAAAGAAAATATTAGAACTTCTATTTTCCCAACATGACATATTATGCAAAATTTTAACCATACAAAATATTAATAGAATTATATGGAGAATATCCATATATTTACCACTTAAATTGTATGATATTTATTCTATTTGATTAATCAAATATTCCAATATCCATTTATCCCCCTATCTATACATGAATCCATCTTTTTATTACTATGTTCTACATATTTGTTTAGAGTTGTTATTCTTGAAGGATATTATTTATGGATATAGAATTCCTGGTTGACAGTCTGTTTTTTATTTACAGCCACTTAAAGTTATCATCACACTGTCTTCTGGCCTGTATTTTTCTAATAAGAAAAGTGAGGAGTCAGTCCTCTGTATGTAACATGTCATTTTCTGCTCACAGCTTTCAAGATATTCTATTCCTCTTTGCTTTTCAGAAGCAAAGTTTGCAAAGAAAATGAAAGAGCTACAAATGGTGGAATATGATATGTGCAGTTGCAGTTTTCTTTGTATGTATCCTACCTTGAGTTTACTTAGATTCTTGCATTTGGGAACTTATTTCAAACAAATTTGAGAAACTTGTAGCCATTATTTCTTCAAACAACATTTTTTGTTTTTGCCCCGTATCGCTGTATTTCCCATCGGGACTCCAGTTACAACTAGTTACTTATTTTACAAATAAATTCCACATATATATATCACTTATAAACAAACATTTAATTTTTCCCACAATCCTCTAAAGCTCTATTCATTTCCTCAATCGTTTTTTCTCTGACCTTCAGAGTAGATAATTTCATTGCACTATTCATCTTTAAGGTCATTATCTTTTCTATCATTTCCAATCTGCTGCTAAATTCATGCAGTAAATTTTTTATTTCAGATATTGCATTCCTGATTTCTAGAATTTCCACATGATTCTTTTCTTCGTAGTTTCTCTCTGTGAGATTTCTCATTTTGTCATTAATAATAAGCACGTTTCCTTTCCATTTCTGACTACAGTGATAATAGGTGCATTAAATTTCATGTCAGAGCCAGTCCTCATTGCTTGCCTTTTCTCTTGGGTATGGAATTCATTTTTCTTTTTCTATATTTAGATATTTGGGGTTGTATTTTGGGCTTTTTAAATGATACATTGTAGAGACCCTGGATTCTGTTATGTTCCTCAAAGGAACATTGATTTTTGTTTTAACAGGCAGTTAACTTGGCTGAATTAAAACTCCAAACTCTGAAACAGCAGTTAAGTTCTTTCAGTTTTAGATGGGCTGCTTGGAGTCGGCCCTGCCCATGCCTGGCGTTATCCAGAGATCTGAGAAGCATTTATACTTTTGCTCTCTCCTCTCTGGCATTTCCTTGCTTTTCAGCTTTGCAATCGCCTTAAACTCTTTCTCCAGAACAGTAAGACTCTGCATTTCTGTCCCTATTTTAAAAGGTCATCCAGGACCCATTCTAAAAGCAGTAAAAATTGAGGCACTCGCCCAATACAATTTCCTTTCCTCACATCTAAGTCCTCTCCCAGAATCTTACTGCTTTTGTTCACTCTACATAGCCTTCAGGTAGTTGCTTTATATTTTGTCGAAGTTTATAGACATTATTTATAGGATAGTTACTCTTATAGGAGCTACCTGGTCATTAGTGGAAGTTGAACCCAAACTTCTATTTTTATTATTTCTCTAACAAAGAAGCAAGTAATACTAAGCGTTACGATGAGGATTGGCACTCATTCACACTTGAATCATATGAGAGGAAGTTACCACTATTACATGGCATGTGGGGTGTTCTGGGGGGAAAAGGTGGGTCGGAGGACATTTCCACACAATGATTAATATGGCATCTTCACTGATTTGTTCACTGTTAGTACATCAGCATACATGGCGCGTCACATGTTTTTGATGTATATTTGCATATTTATAGATTATATTATCGAGTCCTGGTAACCAATCTGATCTTCCCAGGTAACCTGCAGCTTTAAAAATATTTTTTCAAAATGACAACTATAAATTGGACCTACTAATAAGAAATCAAGCAATGACAATTTGACAAACTGACTCTGGCCTACAATGAGCTCTTCAGCAGACACACCATCATGTAATAAGAATGGTCTAGTCCTATATGAAGAAAATTTAGAACCCCAAATGTAAAGTACCAAGTATGCTGTTTGGAAAAAAGAATATTAACAATGTTCCTCTTTCTAACTGAACATTGTGTATTAATCTATCGGCTCTTCACTCATTCACTCAGGGAGTATTTATTGAGCTCCTCTTATCTACCTAGAACTCTTCTAGATTCCAGAGAAAGGGCTATGAACAAAATAGATCCCTGATTCATGGCATTTGGATTCCAGTGAGGGGAAATAAATGTATAAAATAAGAGTAAAATATACAGAATGCTAATAAAATATAGTAGCATTCTGGTGTAATACCACCATTATGAGTATCTAGAACATAAATGCAATGATTAAAACAGAAAAGTTCCCACACCATCTCTAAATGAAAACTTTTAAAAATTATTCTAAGATACTGTTTGCTTCACCTTCCCCTTATTCCTTTTTATTTTTATTATATTATCATATTTATTGTGATGATTAAATGAATGAGTAGATTTCAATAAATGAGGTAATAATATATTTGGTTAAATGTACTCATGGTGTTCAGGCTAAAGCAAAGAGCTCCTCATAAACATTGGTTATTGTTAACATCATAAATATTTTATTCATATATGGCCTATAAAGAAATAAATAAGCACATCGACATTGAGGAAAATCTCAAATCACTTCACTGCCAACTCAGAAATAGTTTGAAAACCATTGCCCTAAGCCAGAAAGAGCCAGTTGAAATTTTTAAATAAGGTAGTTAATATCTTTTTGTTGTTGCTGCTGTTAAAAGTCATTCTAATGAGAGTGTGAGATGGTGGAGAATGTCAAAACCAGGAGTCCAGGAGACCACAATAGTTCAGTAGGGCAATCACAGAAGGATGAGAAAAGATTTTTAAAAATTAAAAACATTAAAAGTGAAGTGGTAGAACTGACAGGCATCCAGGATCACTAAAAGGAAGCGGGCAGGGCCAGGGGAGGGGCCAGAGCTACCAGCGAGTTTCTGAAAAGTTGATTCTAGACATCGAACCGGGTCGAATGGTTTCAAGTTAATGCACCTGTCGAAGGTCTGCGGGGCAACCTGAAACGCAGTCTGATGTTCAGCAGAGAACTAGGAATTGGGTATGAATCAGAGGATTCTTCGTCCAACAGATTTTAAACTTGTGGGTAAAGATTACCCAGGAGATTTAGAAGGAGAAATCTTCTAAATACGGATCAAAATTGTTTTCACATAGTAAATGAGAAAATATCATGAATGTTATATTAATCAGGTTGATAAAAATATGTCCGATTGTATGGGAAGCCCGCACACTATACTCCAAGACTGAATTATTGTACACAGTTATGACTTAATAAAAAATAATTAAAAAAATAAATAAATAAATAAAAGTCAAAATTCCCTAAAGCTAAAAAAAAAAAAAAGATTCCCCAGGAAACGTGCGGAGAAGGGAATTGAGGGCACAGCCCTCGGGGATGGGAGAGAGCCGTAATAATGCATTAGGAGTCACTGAAGTCCGGGCCCAAATCGAGCTGTCGTCAGAAACCCCGGGTCCCAGGAGGGACTCAGACCTGAAGGGCAAGGTCGGTCGTGGGGGCAGCCTCCGAATCTCTCCAAATCCCACCACCCCCCAAACCAGAGCGATGAAACGAGAGGGGAGGGGGAGAGCCGGGGAGGAGCCCCCCACCCGGCAGGTGGAGCGGCTGCGGTGGGGGAGCCCGGTGCTCCCAGAGGGATCCGTCCCCAGGGTCACACGCAGGTGCCTAAGGCCTCCTAGGGGGATCCGTGAGTTCTCCCCAGTGGGGAGGGCGGGAAGACGTGGCCTGAGCAAGTGCGCGGCTCAGATCCCTCGGCTAAGCCCCTTCTCCAGGACAAGCCGCGTCAGGGAAACCCAAGGGGACCGAACCCAGGGCAGCAGCTCACTGTGGCTGCAGGAGACAGAGGTTCACAGCTCAGGAAGCAGGAACGGGAATCCCAGGCAGCTCCAGGGCGAGGGTTTTTTCATACGGCAACAGCCATGAAGCTGAGAACGCTTCCCTGGAGGAACTCATGAAGATACAGCAAAACCCATCACAGCCTGCCCTGAGTAACAGACTCAGGGGTGGAGCACGCGGCAGATGCAAGGAAAAGGGAACTGGTCCCGACCACGTGTGGAGACAGTCAGCACCTACCAAGGGGAAAACTCTGCGTGGGTGTGTGCGTGTCTGTGTTCATGTGGTCTCAAAGTACTGTAATCAGTATCTTAAAATGACAGAAATCAAGAAAATGAGAGAAGCTCTGATGAAGTAGTGTGACAGCCGCGGGACACTCAGCAGTGGTCTAAGAGGAACACGGACAGGTAGAGACACAGCTGACAGCCTGGAGGCTGCAGGTGGAGACAGAGGGCAAAGAAATTGCAGGTAGGGGACACAGTGCCAAGGCCACCGGCGTCTCCATCCTGTTACAGCCTGCCTCTCACTTACAGAGCTAACCAGACTGAATTCTCCAGCTTAGAAAAACTCGGAGGCTCCACGTGTCCAAGCAAATCGCCCGCCTCCCTGTGTCCCCCTCTCCAAGATCCCCTCATATCGTGACCTCGTGTGCTCACCCTGCACCCTGTGATGTCGGAGTCGCTGCTCTTACTGACCAGCACGTGCTGTCCAGCTCCAGGTGAGGAATGGGAAGCCAGACACTGAGACCCCCTGAGACCCTCCACCTCATCAAGGGAGAAGTGGCTTGGACTTTAACTGTAGACGTGACATGTGGCAATGGGGGACAGTTTCTCTCAGCAAACACCCACAGGATAAATGGAACAAACGAGAGCTGGACGTCGCCCACCTCCTAGCATTTCTGATGTGGGTCAGAAAACCTCTCTTTCAGGTGTGTTGAATTGACCATAAATAAAAAATAATTGGGATAATGGAAGTCCAAATACTGTGAGTAACTGTTCAGCTCTTCGTGCTGTTACATTGGTGACAAGCAGAGAGTGATGGGCTCATGAAGTTCCAAGACTCCAGTAATTCCGGAGAGAAGCATTCTCTCCCTGAGATTGGAAGAATCCATTACGGAAAATGCAGTCCTGAGCTGAAAAGGCCAGGAGAAGTTACTGGGAATAAAACATTTAACCAAACAAGGAGTAATGCCATCGTACTTGTTAAAGAAGAAACATCTTTGATTTTGAAAACCAAATTGTAGTAATTTTAATTCTCCTTTCTTCTCTGTCCTTTATTTTTAAAGTTTCATTCTGGATTTTCCCTTTAGTTAAGGTTTTAAAACCACCTTGACGCTCGGAAATCCTGAGTGATTTAGCAGGTACATAAATCTGAGCTTAATATCTAACCAAGAGTTTCTAAAGCCTTTGAGATTTAACTGCGAAGATGACAGTGCGTCCTCCCCAATGGCTCCCCTGGCACCATGCAACAGAGAGCCTGACCTCCAAGGATTAAAGTTGGTGATGATAAGCCTCCGACTTTGCTCATAAAAATCTAAGTCAAGTTCAGGCGACGTGTTCTGGTCCCGATACGGTCAGGTGGCATTTCTGTGCTCACTGGGGGAACTGAGCAGGGTGCCCAGGGCACTCTGTGTGCAGGTCGCCCTAGTGTCTACTGCAGGAGTAAAGCAAAAAAACAAAATAGCTTTTACCTAGTGGAATAAATAAATAGTTGTGATAATGACATCGAAACCTACACCAGACAATGACTTAGTGAGCTGGGGAATGGAGGAGGGCATTAGGATGGTTTTATATAGTTCACTTTCTACATAAACAATTTCGATGTGTGAGAATGTCAGTGCTGACAGACGGTTTCTATAGAAATATCCTGATAGCTTGGAAACCTCCTGGGGAAATTATTTCTCTCTCTGCTCTATCTGCTGGTATGTGAAACCAAGCAGCTCCAAAATAAAACACCAAGAACAGCACAAAACGTGAGCTTAGAGAGGAGAGGCGTGTTATCCGGCTATCCAGATCCTAAGAAAGATTTAGAAAATTCAGCCTGTTTTTTCAACAACTTTTTTTTCACTGACTTAAGCCAAAGATGGAGAGAAGAAAAAATAATAACCTTTTCTTCTTTCTGTTTCCGTTATTAATGAATTGGGGAAAGAGTCAAACACTCCCAAGTAGAGCAGAGTACAGAAAGTAATATTCCAGTGATTATAGAAGGATCTCTCCCCCCAAACCCTGCACACCCTCCCTTTCTAGGTTATTTGAGCTCGAGTTATTTCTGTGTCTCCAGCAGCTCTTTCGGTAAAATTCAATAATTATTTTAAGAAACATAGCTTTTAAATCGAATATAAATTAATACAAACATTATTAATGAATATATTATATGCCCCATTGTAGCTCAAATTCAGTTTAATTAAACCGGAACACTGCTAGCAAGAATGCTTTACCCAAAATAAATAGGGTGAGGGCAATACTCAGCTGTCATTGTTGCAGATTAAAATCGAGAGGAACATCCCTCCACCAAAGGACTGTTTATTTTGTGTTTAAATTTAATTAAAGCCAATTCCTGTTTCCAACTGCCCTGAGACACACAGAATTTCCAGAATAACCTTACTGTTTTAAATTCAACTCAAGAAAACACAGAGCAGAACAAAACAAAACTCTCTACAGACAGCACAGCCAGGGATGGACACTTCCATGTGGTTTTCCCTTACATCAGAATTAGGAAATGCTTCTCCCTGTCCCAATAAACCTAGTGAATGAGATGATGTCTGGTATGGACTGTCCAGGGGCAAGATTAACATGGGGACAAACACGTCTTTGATATAAATGACTTAGCAAATGCCAGGTACGCACGCAAGCTATGCATGTGATGGTGTGACTATCAGATACAGGCGTTACAGGAAAATGCAAAAGCATCCATCACTAATTGCTTGAGGACGCAAACGTGGTGTGAATCACTCACGGAGAAGACTCTGTTCTGCCGGGGAGAGACGGGGGAGGGGGAATGAGGGAGCCCCCGTCAGCCAAAACACTGTGCACTTTTCTGTCCTGTGAATATGTGCACGGCCTGGGAGCAGGTCCGCCGTGCCACTGTGCACAGGGCGTGGAGAGTGTGCAGAGACTGCCCCGATCGGGAGACTCCAGCTAGGGCACGACCACACAGCTCTCCCTCCCTCGGCATGCAGAGCAGGAACCCCGCCTTTGCACTAATTATCAAGGCCAGAAATACAGGCCTGGTATCAGGAACAGCCTGTAAATATGGACAAGAAAACGGAACTCATTCGCAGGAAACAATCCGTGTAAACACAGCCCGTCACCAAATGGAAAACTCAGTTCATTTCTCTTGCACTTAAGCCACAAGACAAGAAAATCGAACAAAATGGATTTTATGAAATCCCTAAATGAAACCGTATATCTTTTTCTTGGGGAAAGGCAATGAAATATAAGCCCCTGGCTTTTTTTTTTTGTCCCTACTCAGTGGTATTCAGAACACACCACAAGGCAGGGTGTTTATCCCACCACCCTTCGCCCAAATACAGATTTCCATAAAATCAATTATTTTCGGAGGTGAAAGGGGACTTGGAGGTCATGAAGCCCCGTCTCCCCCGACACCCCCCAGAGAGATTATCCGGCCTGTGTTCTGAACACTCCACTTGCTGAGCAGCCACTTGGGGCAGCTCCTCCCCTCCGACCGGGACAGTTATTAGAACATGCTTATCAGTGATTTCCACCCGCCAGTCCCAGTTCTGTCCTCAAAGCATCTCAGAGTCCAGCTCCTCACCGTCACCATGACAACTCCTCAAATATTTGAAGGCGGTGGCGCCTCTCACCGGGCAGCACACTCCGGTTTCCACGCAGCTTCACAGAACAGATCTCCGTCCCCAGGACACTGTGCTGCGACTGGGCCCCACTGGGGAATGTCAGCGTGAAAGCAGACCTGACAGAACATTGCACTTGGGATTTAGTGTTGCATTTGGTGCGGGATTTGGGGCCCTGTGCAAGGCTTCTCTCCTTTCAGGGGAAACACACATTTTCCTGGATGAGACAAAAATGTCACTCAGCCACCCCAGCAATCTCTGCGTCCAGAAGCACAGGTGTCCACAGCTTAGACGGCCCAGGAATGAAAGATTTTTATGGTGAACATTAGACCATGAGATCGACCTCAGTCTCAATAAATGCTTTCTTTTCAAGCACTCATGATACAGAGGCTTTCTGGTAGGGGATGTGGAAGAAGCAAGATGTTCGTACGTAGGAGGAAAAATGAGGCAAGTGCACAAACTACCCAAAATCAGTCTGTCTCCTGCAGGAGATGTGAAAGGAGCTTAGAAGTGGAGGAGGAGGCCACCTCCTGGGGAGGCCGGGAAGGCTGCGTGGAGGGACGGGTGGAGGTGGGGCTGGAGGGGCTCGGGACGGGCGGCTGAGACCTTCATTAGCTAATTACACAGTTTGACAAATCACACACTCCTGGCTAATGACAGTGCACTCGATGTGGGGACCTCTAAGATGCACATTTCCATACTGTTATCTATAGGCGGATAGAATTTGGCCACACAAACTGGAGGCATTGATGATATGGATATTTTGGCAAACAATAATAACAGCTAAAATATTTTATTTTGTACTGTTCACATGCCAGGCAGCATACTAAGCTTCGTGTCCACGTGAAGCAGGAACCGTCATTTTTCTTCTCATAGAAGAAGGCTCTGGGGCCCAGAGAGGTCAAGACACTTTCCCAAGAGCACACAGAGAAGGGATGGGAGAGTTAAGATCTGAATCTAGAAAGCCCTGAGCTAATTTGTTACACCATGCTGCCTCTCACATCAAATATGTAGTTAATTATTCTAAAACCTGTTATAACCTCACTAAGTCAGGCTTCTGAAAAGTTGTTTATAGCCTACACATGAGGGAAAGCAACTTCTTTTTTGGTTTAGCTCTATCTGTTCATCTTCCACAACTCTTACACTATGCTGGATACTGATTAAGGGCTCATTTAGGGAGTTGAATCCCAAGAACTCTGAATCATCACAGAAAACAAGTCATACCTCCCACTGGCCGAGGGAAGACTCTCCTATGGTAAAAATACATCTATGGATCATGGCCAATTCCCCTGATCCCTCCTCTAAAAACGGTTTCCATAATTAAGGCTAGACTAATCTCCCCTACCTGCCACCCCCGCCCTGCTTCCAGGATGGCTCACAGCTGAACAACTCCAGACAGATAAAAATGTAACCTGCTGTTAAAATCCCTAGGAAAGAAAATTCCACAGCCACCCCCAAGGTAACAAATCCCCCTGCCTGACCCCTTGGGGCGATGCCTATTCATCAAGTAAGAAAGTTTATTTACTTCCAGCCAATGAGACTGCTCTGTCCTAATTTCCTGAGGGGCCCTCAAGTCCCTGGAGCCGGCCTTCGTTCCGTGGCTCTGGCACTGGTTCAGATTCACTTAATTGGGTCATGACTTGCTTTCTGGTCCCAACTCCTCTGGCTTCAAGGAGATGCTGAAGTCAGCAACCTGGGCAGAGAGGACTTCAGAAGGGCTGCCCTCGGAGGGAGCAGTTCTTACTGTCACCCAAATCGCTCAGTAGCATGTGGGACCCAGGAAGGCTTGGGCTGTCTTGGTAAACGCAACCCCTCCTTTCTGTCAGCTGTGGCCCATCTTTTGATTGTCTGGCCCATCTTTTGGGCAAATCATTCTTCAAATTCTCAGCAACTTGAAGGGCCAGGCTGCCTGGGGTCAGAGAGCCCCTAAGTCTGGCAGTGAACCCCGCACTGGGTCCTCAGACAGCAAGGTTAGGCCCACAGGACACAGCAACCCTCCTTCATTTCTGACTCCCAGATTCTCCTGATACCGCTTGATCTGGGAGGTAATCGTCCCAAAATTGAGACTCCAGGCAGAACATCAGCCTCAAAACCACCAGCCCCCTGTGACTCCAGCCAGCTCTGACTGCTTTTCAACTCTTGAGGTAGGAAGATGCTTTCCCTCCACTGCTCTTCATCCACCAAGCATTGATCAGCGGGTTGTCGTGGCTCACACCTGCCAGAACTTTGGGAAGTCAAGGTGGGAGGATCACTTAGAGCCAAGAGTTCAAGACCAGCCTGAGCAACACAGGAAGACCTCCCACATGTACAAGAAACAGAAAAATGAGCCAGGAGTGGTGGTGCGCACGTAGTCCCAGCTGTTAGGGAGGCTGAGCCAGGAGGATCACGTGAGCCCAGGAATTTGAGGTTGCTGTGAGCTCTGACGCCTGGGGACATGGGAGGCATGAATTCAAGCCAAGCCTTTAAAGTAGACAGGAGTTCACCCGGAAGAGAAGGGGAGCAGAACACTCCCCCTAAAGAAAGCATCACGAGCACGGTACGAATGCAGAAAGCCACGTCTGTCATAGAAAGTGTACGGGAGTCAAGAAGAAAGAGGGAAGCCGCTGGGAGGGTGAGGGCTGACAGGAGCAGGCAGAGGCCAGACAGAAAGATGGGGCGAGACTAGACTAGGAAAGCCCAGCCAAGGAATGGGCTTCATTTGTGGGCCACATGGATCAGAAGAGCCAGGAATTCTTCTTAGTTTTAGAAAAATCTCTCCTCTGTGGAAAAAGGTGTGAATGATGCAAGTGCCAAAGGTAGAATTGTCCTCAGAACTCAGGTACCTTCTTGGGTCCACAGGTGGGAGCAAGGGGGGTACACTACTGCTCCTGGGGTTCATTCTCACCCATGGTCCCAGGACCTGGTACCATGGTCGAATGAACTCTCACCTCAAGAGAAGGGACCCATCAGTTTTGGCACTGAGGTTGGACCAGGTTGCCTTGAAGCATCACTGGGGTGCCTCAGCTGCAAAGAGGAATTCCTAACCTCCAGGTTGAGCACCCTCGGGGGCGCTCAGGAGGTGTGAGGGTGGTGGAGCAGGTGTGACCACACAGGAGAAAGTGTCCCTAAATGGTGACCAGCTGTGGAGCGGGAGGGCGGTCGCTCTAGTTCACAGTTCTTGAAAGTCCTTTTAGAACCACATTTCAGGCTCGGCATCCGTAGGAGAGTGGTTATGGTGCCAGCCACATGCATTGAGGCTGGTGGGTTTGAGCCCAGCCCGGGTCAGTTAAACAACAATGACAACCTGCAACAACCGAAAAAAGAAGCCGGGCATTGTGGTGGGAGACTGCAGTCTCAGCTACTTGGGAGGCTGAGGCATGAGAATCGCCTAACCCCGAGAATTTGGGGTTGCTGTGAGCTGTGACATCACAGCACTCTACCAAGGGTGACATAGTGAGATTCTGTCCCCCCCAAAAAAGAAAAAAAGAACCACATATCATAGTAAGGTCACACCAAAGTGTTCCCAAAAGGAATGCCCACTTGATCCTGCTGTGCATGTGAGAATTACATTATATTTTAATTGTTTTTGGTTAAGAGAAAGAACGGAGATTCCTAGCTAGTGTGCTGAGAGTCAGCAAAGCAAATACTTACTCACTCCCTTTCACATGCCAGGGCCAGGGCCACAGCAGAGACCCCTTCATGTGCCGGGGCCAGGGTCACAGCAGAGACCCCTTCACGTGCCGGGGCCAGGGCCACAGGGGAGATCAGCTTTTATTCTCAAGGCTCCATTTCTAACTTGCCAGAAGAGCTCCCATTGCTGGTCACCTGCTGGGCTCCACACTGCCTCCCTCCACCTTTCCTGTGGAGTCCTAACCCTGAAACATCTGTACCACGTGGCGTCATTACTCACATTCTGTAGGTACAGAAAGAGAAGTTGGAATATCTAGCCGCAACGGACAAAAGTAAGCACGCTTTCTAAAAGATGCGTGATAACCTCTTAGTGAGCGGGAGAGTTTGACAAGGAAAGTCCTTTATAATTATAAACCAGCAAATGTGTCATAAGAACCCGTTTCTTTGTGCAGAGTTCTCCCGACTGAAAGGCAGTAGAGATGAGATTAGATTCCGGGTGGCACGTTTTCCGGAGCTGCACGCCTGACAGGTGCCCGGAGCACGAGGCGGGGCAGAGGACACAACAGAAAAAACAGCGAGCGTGGGCCTGGCTCCTGCCACGGTGTTTCAATGCCCTTTTTCTAAGTTAAGTTGCTTTCATTTCAGCGATTCCTCAGCTGTCTTCTAGAATAGACAGAAGAAACGGCTGCCAGGCCGTGGCAGGTCAAAGTGACTCACCTTCTACCTCTGTCTTTATAGCCTTCTCTGTGGGGAAACGACCAAGGTCAGCATCCCCAAAATGGGATTGGGGACCTATGAAGCTGCTCAGAAGCAACTTTTTAAAGAAAAATTGTGTTTAGCCCCATGTAACTCAGCAGTTCAAATACACATTTGACCCCGTACCTTTTTTTTTTTTTTGAGACCGTCTCACCATGTCATCCTCTGTAGAGTGCAGTCGTATCACAGCTCACAGCAACCTCTAGCTCTTGGACTCAAGCGATTCTCTTGCCTCAGCCTCCAAAGTAGCTGGGACCACAGGCACCCCCCACAACACCTGGCTATTTTTTATTGCACTTGTCGTTGTTCAGCTGGCCAGGGCTGGGGTTTGAACCTGCCACCCTCGGTGTAAGTGACCGGCGCCCATAACCGTTGTGCTACCCGGAACGTTTTATTGACAGTCTGCTGAACACTTGGTGACGCATCTGAGGACACGCCCCCACCTCGCGGAGGCGGGGCTTAGCCTCTCAGCCGCAGTTCAGCCTCAGCACTGGGCGGCGAGGGTGTGAAGCGACAGAAGAGCCACCAAGCACTAACGCCGACTCCACGCAGCCTCGGTTCCTCATCTGTGAAATGGATGGAGCATAAGGTTGTCCTGGGAATTAATACACAAATGCGCTAGTTGGATTAAATGTAACTGCCTGACTGCCTGACATACAGCAAAACTCAGTGAGCGTTAACTCTCGCTAGTTATAAAGTCTGCTAACCGCTGACACTGCGGTAGACGTCCGGAGACACGGCGCAGACCTGACTGTCGGTCAGGAAACTCCCGGGTGTCTGTGAGCTGCGGCCGCCCAGTCGGGTCCAGTCGGGTCCAGTGGGGTCCAGTCGGGTCCAGTCGGGTCCAGCCGGGTCCAGCGGGGTCCAGCCGGGTCCAGTGGGGTCCAGCCGGGTCCAATGTGGTCCAGTCGGGTCCAGTCGGGTCCAGTCGGGTCCAGTGGGGTCCAGTGGGGTCCAGCGGGGTCCAGTCGGGTCCAGCCGGGTCCAGCCGGGTCCAGTCGGGTCCAGTGGGGTCCAGTGGGGTCCAGCCAGGTCCAGCCGGGTCCAGTCGGGTCCAGTCGGGTCCAGCCGGGTCCAGTGGGGTCCAGCCGGGTCCAGTCGGGTCCAGTCGGGTCCAGTCGGGTCCAGTTGGGTCCAGTGGGGTCCAGTCGGGTCCAGTCGGGTCCAGCCGGGTCCAGCGGGGTCCAGCCGGGTCCAGTGGGGTCCAGCCGGGTCCAATGTGGTCCAG
>CAUYRH010042060.1:0-20083 GCA_963574655.1 Perodicticus potto | reverse complement strand
TCTCAGGCTTAGATAAAGGACATGTTGAAAGGAAGATAAAGAAAACATTGAAAGGAAGACATTCTGATGACATTCAAGACGTCGAGAATAATACAAAACAAGTCTGATGACCAATCCAGAAAAAAAAATTCCAAAATTGCTCTGAAGGTTGAACTAGGTGGTGCCATTGGTGCATGGGGGAATCCTTCATAGGTTACCATAGTGATATTCAGTAATGAGGTACATAGCACTTTTTTTTTGCAGTTTGAACCCACCACCTCCCGCATATGAGGCCGGGACCCTACCCCTTTGAGCCACAGGTGCCACCCAAGGTACATAGCACTTTTTCCAGGATGAGTTTGCAAACTTATTTGTCAGACCTTGTGTATGCAATTCCACATTCAATGGACATTTTCATACAACATATCTTTTTAACTATGATAATCACAACTTATCAGTAATAGAATTTACCTTCTTTGTTTCAGCCATGCACTTTATTTTTAATATTACTCTTTATCTTAGCTAACAAGTGTGCTCACACTACCTCTGTGCGTGAATTCTTGGCAATTTATTTCCTTAGATATATGCTCATCCCATATATTCAACAAATGCCAGAAGATATTTGCACATTTATTGACAAATGACTTGACATTCCCTATCTTGACTACTCCTTCCTTTGATAACTTCTTTCTAGTGTTTTGATGTTGAAAATATTGTTATACTTTGTTCAGAGAGATGAGTCAGCATTGATTAGGGACTGAACTGAAAATAACTTCTTTCTTAGATTGAAACAACATATCATTAAATCACAATATCATTAAACTTCAACTCAAAGTAGAAAGGAAGTATTTCTGATAAACCTTTTCACACTCCATGAGAATGTTGTGCAGTATAACATACATATGTGCATAGATATTTTGAAGGATTTTTAAAACATTTTGCTTGTTAGGTTTTAAAAATTATTTTCCAATTTTTACATATATTCATAATCACTCTGTCATAGCATATGGTCCTTGTATAAACTCTGTAAAAAGAAATTTGTTACTGAATAATTTTAAGTAACAGAGCTAATTTTATCCTCTCTTTGAAGACCATAATTCACAATCACATATGAAAATTTCCAAAAAAGTCTGAATGACATAAATAGATTTAAACTTTGCATTCTGGTAGTTTCTACTTTAGTTAATTTTGTCTTATTGATTGCAATCCTTAGCAAGTCTACCTTGTATATCATGTCCTGAACGGTTGAGGAATTCAGTATACACACACACACACACAATAATTTCTTTATCATTCAAATTAAAGAATTTTAAAAAGTTATATTGCTAGGTAACAAAGTGGTAGCACTAAAGTATACACACAAAAATTATGATCGTGACAATGTATATTATTTTAAAATGGACTAATAAAGGAAGCCTAGTGAAATGAATGTAATAGCTTTTCACAAATAGAAAACAAAGCATGGCAGGAGAATTTGTCAAGAAGTGACTTCTAGGTTC
Source organism: Perodicticus potto (assembly GCA_963574655.1). NCBI lineage: Eukaryota > Metazoa > Chordata > Mammalia > Primates > Lorisidae > Perodicticus > Perodicticus potto. Next base: position 18,605 of record CAUYRH010042060.1, on the reverse strand, counting down.
GGCGTCTGTTGCTCAACGGGCTAAGGCGCCAGCCACGTACACCTGAGCTGGCGGGTTCGAATCCAGTCCTGGCCGGCCAAACAACAATCATGGCTGCAACCAAAAAATGGCCGGGCGTTGTGGCAGGCGCCTGTAGTCCCAGCTACTTGGGAGGCAGAGGCAAGAGACTCGCTTGAGCCCAGGAATTGGAGGTTGCTGTGAGCTGTGATGCCACAGCACTCTATCCAGGGTGACAACTTGAGGCTCAGTCTCAAAAAAAAAAAAAAAATTATTATTTATTTATTTTGGTTGTTTAGCAGGCCCAGGCCAGGTTTGAACCCCCAGTGCACGGGGCCAGTGCTCTAAGTATTGAGCTATGAGTGCCCAGCCAACACAAAAATTATTAATTGTATTCTTTTCTTTTCTTTTTTTTTTTTTTTGAGACAGTCTTTTTTTTTTTTAATTTTTATTAAATCATAATTATGTACATTGGTGCAATCATGGGGCACAATGTGCTGACTTTATATACAATCTGAAATAATTTCATTGAACTATTTAACATAGCCTTCATGGCTTGAGACAGAGTCTTACTCTGTCATCCTGGGTGGGGTCATATTCTTTGTATTGTTTAGTTGATCTTAAACATGTATTTCTGTCAGGAAGTATACTTAATGAACACAGGCATGACTTTAGGTCCTAGAATTTCACTTACTAATCTAAGAATGTTCACTCACTTTTCTGTTTTTGTTTCTTCATCTGTAAATCATACTTACAGTGGTGGTTTCTTCAGCATCCATTCTACTCCTACCACTGTGTTTAAGGATTGATCCTGATTTCAAGGATAACCTCTGATTGGTCTAAGTTTTTATCATTCCATCCCCATTGTTAGGGGTTGGTTTAGGAAGCTAGATTTATTTTATTTCATTTTTATCTTTATTTTATTTTTTGAGACATTCTCTCACTCTGTCCTGGCTAGCATGCTGTGACATCCAAGCTCACAGCAACTTCAAACTCTTGCCTTAGCCTCCTGTGTAGCTGGGACTACGGGTGCCTGCCGCAATGCCCTGATGTTTTTTCTGTTTTTAGTAGACAGTGGGATTTCGCTCTTGTTCAGGCTGATCTCAAACTCCTGAGCTCAAACAAAGGAAGCTAGATTTAAATTAGTCAGTACATGTCATTACATAACTGATGAAAGTATTACCAAGAAACGCTTCCATAAAGATGTGGCAGTGTGGTAGAAACTGTGATAAGGAATGACGCGAGAAGGATTGAGTCTTTGTGCAAGGTTTCATTGAGCTGACTGAGGAAGGCTTCCTCAGAGAGCATACTTGAACTCTTATGCAGAAATTTGCCTCTCCAGATTTGTACCTCATTTGAGGTATTTAAATTCTTGCCAATTTATTCTTACTTTACTTTTATTTTACTCTTACTGTATAACATTGCAAGTATACTAAAACCTTCAGAGAAGTGTTGTTCTTTGTAATCATTTTTAAGATGGAGGCAGAGCGACGAGCCAGTGAAGCAGAAGAAAACAAAGCCAGTGAAGAATATATACAGAGATTATTGGCAGAGGAAGAAGAAGAGGAAAAAAGACAGTCTGAAAAAAGGCGAAGAGAGATGGAAGAACAACTGAAAAGGGATGAAGAGCTGGCAAGAAAGCTAAGCACTAATATTGTAAGTTTTAGGAGAGAACTTTGAAGTACTACCTGTGGGGAATTTGTTCCAAGACCCCATGCGGATACCAAATCTGTGGATGCTCAAGTCCTGCAGTCAGCCCTGCAGAACCCTCTGGTATAAAAAGTCAGCTCTCATATCTGAGTGTTCTGCATCCCACATTCACTGTGTTTTCCACCTGAGGTTGGTTGAATCCATTTATGTGGAACCTGTGGATATGGAATTACTATTAATAATTCCTTTGACTAGTTGCTTTGACTGATTATTGAAGAATAAAAAAGTGGCAGTCACCATAGTTGGAAGGTATTGCTAATATCTTTTAAAACAAAACTTTTTTGCATGTTATTGCATATTTGCTATAAACCAGGTTACTTTTTTTTATAGAAACAGTCTCACTTTAACGCCCTCGATAGAGTGCCGAGTCATCACACAGCTCACAGAAACCTCCAACTCCTGGGCTTAGGCGATTCTCTCGCCTCAGCCTCCTGAGTAGCTGGGACTACAGGCGCCCGCCACAATGCCTGGCTATTTTTCTGTTTTTGCAGTTTGGCTGAGGCTGGGTTTGAACCCACCACTGGGGCAGGCGCCCTACTCGATGAGCCACAGGCGCTGCCAGCAAACTTTTTTTTTTTTTGAGACAGAGTCGCATTTTGTTGCCTTCGGTAGAGTGCTGTGGGGTCACAGCTCACAGCAACCTCCCCCTTTTGGGCTTAGGCAATCCTCTTGCCTCAGCCTCCCGAGTAGCTGGGACACTCTGTTGCCTGGAGAATGCTGTGGCTTCATACTTCACTCTTGGGATCAAGTGATCCCCTTGCCTTAGCCTCCTGAGTAGCTGGGACTACAGGTGCATACTGAAGCCTGGCTCGTACTTCTATTTTTGGTAGAGGTGGAGGTTTGCTTTTGCTCAGGCTGGTCTTGAACTCCTGACCTCCATCAATCTACCCACCTTGGCCTCCCAGAGTGCTAGGATTTCAAGAGCCAACACACCTGGCCTGGATTTTTTTTGAGGGGGGAAGGGAAGTGTCTCACGCTCACCCATGCTGGTGTGCAGTAGTGTCATCTTAGCTCACTGCAACCTCGAACTCCTAGGCTTAAGCAGTCCTTCCACCTCAGACTCCTAGTGTGCAATAATTATAGACATGAGCCACTGTTCTGTCCTACAATTAGGAAATTAAAAATATGAACCAATGGAATGGAATAGTGAAAAATATGTTGAAGAGGAGAATTTAGGGTCATCTGTTCTTTCAAGTGTCTATTCTACTAATCCTAGTTTTCATACGGGATTATAAGAATAGATTTATTGATACTTTAGAATAATTTTTGATTTACTTGTGAAAGTTTGGTTGTTCAAAACCAAATGTTCACCATCACCAATCATATGTACTTTCCTGATAGTGTAGTAAGACACTTAGGAAACAGGTATGGCAAGTAAATATTTGTGATATTTATGGATATGTCTTTAAAGTCCATAAAGTTAGTTTATGTAAAACTAACTTTCGCCCCAGGTATATATACAGCTCTTTGAATTTTCCCCTATGTATCAAGGTATTTAAAATTACATGAAGCTTGGCTCAGGTCTTGTAGCTCAGCAGCTAGGACGCCAGCCATAGACACTAGAGCTGGCAGGTTCAAACCCAGCCTGGGCCTACCAAACAACAATGACAACAATAACAAAAAAATAGCTGGGCATTGTGGTGGGCACCTGTAGTCCCAGCTGCTTGGGAGGCTGAGGCAAGAGAATTGCTTGAGCCCAAGTGTTTGAGGTTGTTGTGAGCTGTGACGCCATGGCGACATAGACTGTGTCTCAAAAAAAAAAGAAAAATTATATGAAGCTACTTATTAGAAAAATCAATAGAAATTATCAGCTAATAAGATTAGTATCGGCTCGGCGCCTGTGGCTCAACGGGCTAAGGCACCAGCCACGTATACCCGAGCTGGCGGGTTCAAATCCAGCCCGGGCCCGCCAAACAACAATGATGGCTGCAACCAAAAAATGGCCAGGCGTTGTGGCGGGCGCCTGTAGTCCCAGCTACTTGGGAGGCAGAGGCAAGAGACTCGCTTGAGGCCAGGAATTGGAGGTTGCTGTGAGCTGTGATGCCACAGCACTCTATCCAGGGTGACAGCTTGAGGCTCTGTCTCAAAAAAAAAAGAAAGATTAGTATCATTATGCTTTTTCTGTGCTTAATGAACAGTAAAAATGTAATTGATTTAGACCAACTTGGATAGACTTAATTTTATTGTTATGAGAGTTTTACGAGAATACGTTTTAGTATTCTTCAAAAGATATGTAGTTTTTTGTTTGTTTTTATCGTCGGGGATTCATTGAGTGTACAGGAAACCAGGTTACACTAATTGCATTTGTTAGGTAAAGTCCCTCTTACAATTGTATCTTGCCCCCAGTAGGTGTGTCACACACCAAGACCCCACCCCCTCTTTCCTTCCCTCTCTCTGCTTTCCCCTTCCCCCACTCCCACCATGTCATTAATTGTCATTAATTGTCCTCATATCAAAATTGAGTACATAGGATTCATGCTTCTCCATTCTTGTGATAATTTACTAAGAATAATGTGTTCCACTTCCATCCAGGTTAATACAAAGACTATAAAGTTTGCATTTTTTTAATAGCGAATAGTATTCCATGATATACATATACCACAGCTTGTTAATGCATTCCTAGGTTGGTGTGCATTTAGGCTGTTTCCACATTTTGGCAATTGTAAATTGAGCTGCAATAAACAGTCTAGTGCAAGTGTCCTTAGGATAAAAGGATTTTTTTCCTTCTGGGTAGATGCCCAGTAATGGGATTGCAGGATCAAATGGGAGGTCTAGCTTGAGTTCTTTGAGAGTTCTCCATACTTCCTTCCAAAAAGGTTGCATTAGTTTGCAGTTCCACCAGCAGTGTAAAAGTGTTCCCTTCTCTCCACATCCACACCAGCATCTGCAGTTTTGAGATTGTGTGATGTGGGCCATTCTTACTGGGGTTAACCGGTATCTCAAGGTGGTTTTGATTTGCATTTCTCTAATAATTAGGGATGGTGAGCATTTTTTCATATGTTTGTTGGCCATTTGTCTGTCTTTAGAGAAGGTTCTATTCATGTCTCTTGCCCATTGACATAAGGGATTGTTAGCTTTTGAGTTCTCTATAGATGCTAGTTATCAAGCTGTTGTCTGATTCAAAATATGCAAATATCCTTTCCCATTGTGTAGGTTGTCTATTTTGCTTTGGTTTTGTCTCCTTAGCTGTACAGAAGTTTTTCAGTTTAATTAAGTACCATTTGTTTATTTTTGTTTTTGTTGCAATTGCCACAGCAGTCTTCTTCATGAGGCAGATATCTTCCAGTGATTTTCCTATGCTTTCTTTGAGGATTTTTATCATTTTCTGCCTTAAATTTAAGTCTTTTATCCATCTTGAATCAATTTTTGTGAGTGGAGAAAGTTGTGGATCTAGTTCTCTCAGCACCATTTATTGAATAGGGAATGTTTCCCACAGTGTATGTTCTTGTTTGGTTTATTGAAGATTAGGTGGTTATAAGATGTTAGTTCCATTTCCTGGTTTTCTATTCGATTCTAAATGTCTGTGTCTCTATTTTTGTGCCAGTACCATGCTGTCTTGACCTCTATGGCCTTGTAGTACAGCCTAAAATCTGGTATGCTGATGATGCCCTCAGATTTATTTGTTTTAATTACTAAGAACTGCCTTAGCTGTACAGAGTTTTTTTCTGGTTCCATATAAAACACAGAATCTTTTTTTTTGTCTTTTTTTTAGAGACAGAGTCTCACTTTGTCACCCTCAGTAGAGTGTCATGGCGTCACAGCTCACAGCAACCTCCAGCTCTTGAGCTTAGGTAATTCTCTTGCCTCAGCCCCCCGAGTACCTGGCACTACAGGTGCCCCCCACAACGCCTGGCTATTTTTTTTGTTGCAGTTTGGGGCTAGGTTTGAACCTGCCACCCTCGGTATATGGAGCCAGCACGCCTAGCCACAGGCACCGCCTCAATGTTGGTATTTTAATAGGGATGGCATTGAATCCGTAGATTGCTTTGGGAAGTGTAGGCATTTGAACAATGTTGATTCTTCCCAGCCATGAGCATGGTACGTTCTTCCATTTGTTAATATCCTCTGCTATTTCCTTTCTTTGGATTTCATAATTTTTTTTATAGAGGTCCTTCACCAAGGTGTATTCCTCGGTGTTTCATTTTCTTGGGGCTATGGTGAAGGACGGTGAGCTAATAATTTTTGCAGATTTGTGCTTTTTCTTTTTCTTACTCAGGATTTCCATGCTTTTCCCATTGTCTCAAAACAAACCAGTTGGAGTCTCTCTTGGCTTATATATATATATATATTTATTTTTGTTTCTTTGTTTTTTGAGATCCTCAAGCTGTTGCCCTGGGTAGAGTGCCGTGACATCACAGCTCACAATAGCTTAATTAGCTTCTCAAGATATGTAGAATTTTATTTTATTTTATTTTATTTTATTTTATTTTATTTTATTTGAGACAGAGCCTCAAGCTGTCACCCTGGATAGAGTGCAGTGGCATCACAGCTCACAGCAACCTCCAATTCCTTCGCTCAAGCGAGTCTTTTGCCTCCACCTCCCAAGTAGCTGGGACTACAGGCGTCCGCCACAACGCCCAGCCATTTTTTGGTTGCAGCTGTCGTTGTTTGGCGGGCCCGGGTTGGATTCGAACCCGTCAGCTCAGGTGTATGTGGCTGGCGCCTTAGCCCGTTGAGCAACAGGCGTCGAGCCAAGATACGTAGAATTTTAAATGTAAATGTAATTGCTGGAAAATTCTGTGGCTCCTGAATTAGTCAAATTGCTTATTTTATTATGAAGTTCTCATTAATAAAGTCATACTTTTTCTTTTTTTCTTTTTGAAGAACAATTTCTATGAGGGAAGTATCTTGGCTTCTCCCTTGAATTCCAGAAAATCTGGTTCAGTCACAATCAAGTCTGAAAAGAAAAGTAAGAATAAACAAAGAAATGCTGGAGATATTCAGAAGTAAGTGAATGTGACTATCTGTTGTTTGGTGACCACCTACTGTATGCCACTGTTTTTTTGTTCACATAAACCACTGATTATCAAAGTTTAATTCCATGAACTCTGCATGAAAACTGTGGAAGTAATCTGAGATAGTTATAAAAAAGAGAGCTACTCACATAATTTATTCTTGAAGCATGAAGATAGATGTGAATCATGGCAGACTTTTCGCTGAGCTAGTAATTTTTACAGATTCGTGCTTTTTCTTTTTCTTACTCAAGATTTCCATGCTTTTCCCATTGTCTCAAAACCAGCTGGATTCTCTCTTGGTTTATATATATATATATTTATTTATTTTTGTTTGTTTGTTTTTTTGAGACAGATCCTCAAGCTGTTGCCCTGGGTAGAGTGCCGTGGCACCACAACTCACAGTAAACTCCAACTCCTGGGCTCAAACGATTCTCCTGCCTCCGCTTCCCAAGTGGCTGAGACTATAGGCGCCAGCCACAATGCCCAGCTATTTTTTGGTTGTAGCTGTCATTGTTGTTTGGCAGGCCCGGGCTGGATTCGAACCTGTCAGCTCAGGTGTATGTGACCGGCGCCTCAGCTGCTTGAGCCACAGGCAACTGAGCCTCTTGGTTTAAATTTAAGTGAACAAATCTGGACCATCATAGGCTTATCTTTGTTGAAAGTGTTTACTATTTATCATCTAGGTCATTTCCCTCCTCCTCGCCTTTTTTCAATTTAAGCATCACATCTTCTCTACCATACAAAAAAGCATGAAGCAGGTAGTCCAATAGTAGAGTGATTGACTTTTTCAAAACATTCCTCCAGAAGATAGAACTGATGGCTTTATGAGAATTTAAGCTTTTACATAGTAATTTATAGCTGGAAAAATTTAATAAGCACAAACTAGACTTGAAAGACTTGTAAGGCTCGGCGCCAGTGGCTCAATGGGCTAAGGCGCCAGCCACATACACTTGAGCTGGCGGGTTCAAATCCAGCCCGGGCCCTCCAAACAACAATGACGGCTGCAACCAAAAAATGGCTGGGTGTTGTGGCGGGTGCCTGTAGTTCCCAGCTACTAGGGAGGCGGAGGCAGGAGACTCGCTTGAGGCCAGGAATTGGAGGTTGCTGTGAGCTATGATGCCACAGCACTCTATCCAGGGTAAGAGCTTCAGGCTCTGTCTCAAAAAAGAAAGAAAAAAGAAAAAGAAAGACTTGTAAGGGCTTCTGGTTCACCTGAATTTGAATGTGCAAGTAAATCACATTCCTCTAAAATTTTGGATCTGGGGCTGGGCACAGTGGCTCACGCCCGTGATCTTAGCAGTCTGAGAGGCTGAGGCAGGTAGATTACTTGAAGCTCAGGAGTTCTAGACCAGCCTGAGCAAAAGCCAAATTTATTTTTATTTTTTGAGACAGAGTCTCAGTATGTCCCCCTTGGTAGAGAGGGCTGTGGCATCACAGCTCACAGCAACCTCAAACTCAGGGGCTTAAGTGATTCTCGTGCCTCACCCTCCCAACTAGCTGGGACTACAGGCGCCTGCCACACACACCTGGCTATTTTTTGTTACCGTTATCGTTGTTGTTTTGTTTTGTTTTGTTTTTTTGTAGAGACAGAGTCTCACTTTGTCACCCTTGGTAGAGTGCCGTGGCGTCACACAACTCACAGCAACCTCCAACTCCTGGGCTTAGGTGATTCTCTTGCCTCACCCTCCCGAGTAGCTGGGACTGCAGGTGCCTGCCGCAACGCCCGGCTATTTTTTCGCTGCAGTTTGGCCGCGGCTGGGTTTGAACCCGCCACCCTTGGTATGTGGGGCGGGTTCCCTACCCACTGAGCCATAGGTGCCGCCCATTGTTTTTTAGCTGGCCTGGGCCAGGTTCAAACCCACCAACCTCCGTGTATGTGGCTGGTGCGGTAACCACTGTGCAATGGGTGCCAAGCCCCCTTTTTTTGTTTTGAAATAGTCTTGCTCTCTTGTTGCCTGAGCATGAGGTGAGTGTCATGTTCTTAAGTCACTATACCCTCAAATTCTTGGACTCATGTAATCATCTTCCTTTAGCTTCCTAAGTGGCAGGGAATTAGAGGTGTGCCATGACACTCAGCTAATTTTCCTTTTTTTTTTTTTTTATAGATGGGGTCTTGCTTATTGCTCAGGCTGGTCTTAAAACTCCTGACCTCAAGGAATCCTTCTGCCTTGGCCTACCAGAGTGCTATAGTGCCCAGCCCTCAATTCGTTAAATATGCAAATTATTTTATTTATTTATTTATTTATTTATTTATTTTTATTTATTTATTTATTTGAGTCAGAATCTCATTGTCGCCCTGGGTTGAGTGCCATGGTCTCATAGTTTACAGCAATCTCAAACTTTTGGGCTCAAGCAATCCTCTTGCCTTAGTTCCCTAAGTAGCAGGGACTGTAGGTGCCTGCCATTTTCCTGACTAGTAGAAATGGGATCTCACTGTTCTCCAACTCCTGAGCTCAAGCAATTCACCTGCCTTGGCCTCCCAGAGTGCTAGGATTATAGGTATGAGCCACCATACCCAGCCACCTACCACTTTATATCATGCCTTTTTATTCCCATTTTTATAGCATTTTTTCATTATAATACAAACTTCTTATGTTCAGTGGCAAATACCCTATTAAGAATACTGTCTGTAGGCTTGGTGCCTGTGGCTCAAGCGGCTAAGGCGCCAGCCACGTACACCTGAGCTGGCAAGTTCGAATCCAGCCTGGGCCCACCAAACAACAATGATGGCTGCAACCAAAAAATGGCTGGGCGTTGTGGCAGGCGCCTGTAGTCCCAACTACTTGGGAGGCAGAGGCAGGAGACTCACTTGAGCCCAGGAATTGGAGGTTGCTGTGAGCTGTGATGCCATGGCACTCAATCCAGGGTGACAGCTGGAGGCTCTGTCTCAAAAAAAAAAAAGAATACTGTCTTTAGGCTTGGCGCCTGTGGCTCAACAGGCTAAGGCGCCAGCCACGTATACCTGAGCTGGCGGGTTCGAATTCAACCCGGGCCCGCCAAACAACAATGAAAGCTGCAACCAAAATAGCTGGGCGTTGTGGTGGACACCTGTAGTCCCAGCTACTTGGGAGGCGGAGGCAAGAGACTTGCTTGAGCCCAGGAATTAGAGGTTGCTGTGAGTGTGATGCCACGGCATTCTATCCAGGGTGACAGCTTAAGGCTCTGTCTCAAAAAAAAAAAAAAGAATACTGTCTTTAAATAGTTGATATAAAAAGTATATGTAATAAAATCACCATACCAAAAAAATAGTTTAAAAATCTAATCATGAGCTTTTCTTGACTAGTAGACGCAAAAAAATGTGATGAAGTTATTTCTGGCGTAAAGAAGAAACTAACATGGGTGGTGCCTGTGGCGCAGTGGGTAGGGCGCTGGCCCCATGTACTGAGGGTGGCAACCCAGCCCGGCCAAATAGCAATAAACAAATAGCCGGGCTTTGTGGCCGTCGCTTGTAGTCCCAGCTACTCCAGAGGCTGAGGCAAGAGAATCGCTTAAGCCCAGGAGTTGCAAGTTGCTATAAGCTGTGTAATGCCATGGCACTCTACTGAGGGCAATAAAGTGAGACTCTGTCTCTACAAAAAAAAAAATAATACCACATTTGACTTTTGCTTCCTTTTCTATTAATTTTCACTGAAATGTCAGTACTTAACATTTTGTTTTCTTTTTTCTTTTTTTTTTTTTTTTTGAGGCAGAGCCTCAAGCTGTCACCCTGGATAGAGTGCTGTGGCTTCACAGCTCACAGCAACCTCCAATTCCTGGGCTCAAGTGAGTCTCCTGCCTCTGCCTCCCAAGTAGCTGGGACCACAGGTGCCCGCCACAAAGCCTGGCCAGTTTTTGGTTGCAGCCGTCATTGTTGTTTGACGGGTCCGGGCTGGATTTGAACCCACCAGCTCAGGTGTACATGGCTGGCACCTTAGCCCGTTGAGCCACAGGCGAGCCAGTACTTAACATTTTTGTCTGGGAGTTTTGCCCTGAAGTTATACCAGAATACGTGAGGCAAGAATGTAAAATATGCTTGGACAAACTAGACGACCATAGGCATAAATAGTTAATCTGATTTTATTATACTGAATGTCTACCTCTGCCATTCAAATGATTTAATTTAAACTTTGGTAAACTTTTTTCAAAGGTATTTGGCACCTAAATCTCGATCTGGGTCAGCATCACAGTCTGAAATTGTACAAGAAATCAGGAAAAACTCCATATCTAAGGTATGTTGATGCTGAAGTTTCTTAATATTATAGGTTATAATATTTGTGGTTTTATAACTTGCTTTTTTTTTTTTTGCAGTTTTGTTTTTTGGTTTTGGTTTTTTTGGCCAGGTCGGGTTTGAACCAGCCACCTCTGGTATATGGGGCCGGTGCTCTACTCCTTTGAGCCACAGGCACCACCCTTGTATAACTTTTTTAACCTCGCTATATCTGCTGTCTTTCACAGTAAACAAAACAAAGATAAATAAAATCACTGTAGTTAATGGAGTACCCTTTCTTAGTCGTGTTAGGCTCACCATGACTAGGGGTCAGCCAACATTTTCTTTACGGGGCTGATATTAATTTTTTTTTTTTTCCTTGAGACAGAGCCTCAAGCTATCACCCTGGGTAGAATGCTGTGACGTCACAGCTCACAACTCCTGGGCTCAAGTGATTTTCCTGCCTCTGCCTCCCAAGTAGCTGGTACTACAGGCACTGCTACAACGCCCGGCTATTTTTTGGTTGCAGCTGTCATTGTTTGGCGGGCCCAGGCTAGATTCGAACCCTCCAGCTCAGGTATATGTAGCTGGCACCTTAGCCGCTTGAGCCATAGGCACCGAGCCTGATATTAAATATTTTAAGTTGGCTTGGTGCCCATAGCATAGTGGTTACTGCGTTAGCCAAGGGTAGTGGGTTCAACCTGGGCCAGCCAAACAACCATGACAACTGCACAAAAAAATAGCTGGGCTGGCTCGACGCCTGTGGCTCAACGGGCTAAGGCGTCAGCCACGTACACCTGAGCTGGTGGGTTCGAATCCAGCCCTGACCCGCCAAACAACAATGACGGCTGCAACCAAAAAATGGCCGGGCGTTGTGGCCGGCGCCTATAGTCCCTGCTACTTGGGAGGTGGAGGCAGGAGACTCGCTTGAGACCAGGAGTTGGAGGTTGCTGTGAGCTGTGATGCCACTGGGGTGACAGCTTGAGGCTCTGTCTCAAAAAAAAGAAAAAAAAAAAAATAGCTGGGCTTTGTGGAGGGTGTCTGTAGTCCCAGCTATTTGAGAGGCTGAGGCAAGAGAATTGTTTGAGCCCAAGAGTTGGAGGTTGTGTGAGCTGTAACACCACGGCACTCTACCAAGGGCAACATAGTGAGACTCTGTCTCAAAAAATATATAAAATAAATATTTTAAGCTTTGTGATCATTACATTCCCAGTCATAGCTATTCAGCTATGCTATTGTAGTGTGAAAGCATCTGTCTATATTTTAATACAACTTAGTTTACACAAATGGGAAGCAGGCTAGTTTTTATCCATGGACTGTAGTTTACTGATCCCCTAACCTAGATACTCAGTTTTCTTTTTTTTTTGTAGAGACAGAGTCTCACTTTATCACCCTTGGTAGTGCCGTGGCGTCACACAGCTCACAGCAACCTCCAACTCCTCGGCTTAGGCGATTCTCTTGCCTCAGCCTCCTGAGTAGCTGGGACTACAGGCGCCCGCCACAACACCCGGCTATTGTTTTGTTTTGAAGTTCGGCTGAGGCCGGGTTTGAACCTGCCACCTTCGGTATATGGGCCGGCGCCCTACTCCTTGAGCCACAGGCACCATCCTGGATATTCAGTTTTCAAAATGGAATAGGTTATTACTTGACACCAGCTGTTCGGTTAGACTATTGTAAAAACAAGCTAGTTCGGCAGCATCAGTCATGTCTGTTCAGCAGGAGTCCTCAAGTAAGTGATGGCCTCAAAATAAGACCACATGAGTATGATAATCACTTGTGCTTAGAAGCTACATGCCACATGAGAGTCAGTTATTTCTTGTAACAACCCATGGTTGTAGCTTCCAAGAGTACTTGTTAGGAACCCATCGGAGTTATAAATCACTTACAGAAGCCCCAAATGGGGGGCTCCCCACTGGGTGTTTGTAGAGCACTTACAGTTCTAGTACAGGCGTAGTTCACCATTCAGCAGTCATTTTTACAATAAACTATGTGGCCTAGTAACAGGTAACTCTGTATCAGGTTTGTAGGAAAGGGTAATTCATACCAAGATCAAGTTCCCACATAGAATTTTTTTTTGCACTTTTTGGCTGGGGCTGGGTTTGAACTCGCCACCTAAGGCATATGGGGCAGGTACCTTACTCCTTTGAGCCACAGGCGCCACCCCCACATAGAAATTTTTTTTAATCCCTTACTTGAAGGTTCCTAACATTTTTTTCAGTTTAGCTAATAGGTTTTGTAGTGCCTAACATTTAATCATTTAATGGACATTTACTTTGTGCCACATAATGTAAGTATTGCCTTCTTTAATCTTTTTTTCTTTCTTTCTTTCTTTATTTTTTTGAGATAGAATCTCACTCTGGGTAGAGTGCAGCAGTGTCATTGTAGCTCACAAGCTCACTGCAACCTCAAACTCGTGGCCTTAAGTAATCCTCTTGCCTTAGTCGCCTGAGTAGGTGGGAGGGACTATGGGCCCATGACACACCTTGCTACAGTTTCTTTTCTTTTTCTTTTTTTTTTTTTTTTGCAGTTTTTGGCCTTGGCTGGGTTTGAACCCGCCACCTCTGGCATATGGGGCCGGCGCCCTACTCCTTTGAGCCACAGGCGCCATCCTACATTTTCTATTTTTAGTAGAGACAGGGTCTCCCTCTTGCTCAGGCTGATCTTGAACTCCTAAGCTCAAACAGTCCTCCTGTCTTGGCCTCCCAGTGTTCTAGGATTACAGGCATGAGACACTGTACCTAGCTAACCTTTAATCTTTATCACAACCACTAACTCTGTAAGCCAGTTAGTCTTCTTGTGTCCATTTTACAGTTAACAAAACAGAAGCTCAAAGCATTTAAGTGACTTCTGCAAAGTCTGTCAAGTAAAGTTGTTAAAGAGAAGATTGAAGGTCATATAGTCTGGCTTATACTGGAGCTGAGTGAAGATTGGTAGAGGAGGCATTGTGGGGCTGGGATATTTAGTCCTTACGCCAGCTATTGGGCATATGTAGAATCTAGTTTATGGGTTTCAATCTGTAGGTTTTCATGGGAGTGAAAATAAAGTGATGGCTTAATCTAAATTGGCATATGGAAGAAAAATACTACTAAGAAAGAATTGCCTTGTTAGTAATGCTTAATAATGTATAGTGACAGTTCAGCTCTGGTATCAGTATAATTAGACATATATATGTATATCATGATTTGATGTTTTTTCCCTGGTTTATTTGGTCTTTTTCTGTTTTCTACAGGAAATTGACAGTAGTGGTGAGAAAAGCCCTACATGGCAAGACACAGAAGTTGAAGAAGATATGCCAACACTTTCCCCACAAATATGCCTTAAAGATCAAGAACAAAGTGCAAAGTCTTCAATGGAATCACCTATGCCATTGTTGTGTGCCTATAGTTCAGAATGGTGCCTTGAAGGAAAAGTTGAAACAAGATCAAACAATCATGATAAAGAGTTGTGTGTCTTAAATCATGAGGGACCACACACCAAAATTCCCTACTCAGAAGTAGCTGCAGGTAAGCCTTATGGCGAAACAGAGAGTGGGTGCACTGTATCAGGTATGACACAGATAATTGGAAGCAACACAGTCGAGACAAAAAATGAAGAGTCTCATCTGCTCAGTATGGATATTTCCAAAAGAAAAAACGAGGAGTCTTTGTGTAAAGCAGCTAAGGATCCATGCTTTTCTGGAAAAAGAAGGAAAACGTTCCCCAGATGTTTGTCTGATCAAGAGGAAACAGAAATAAACTTCACCCAAAAACTGATAAATTGGGAGAATCTGCTTTTTGAAAGACATAAACAAGAAGAACAGGACAGGTTATTAGCATTACAGCTTCAAAAAGAGGTAGATAAAGAACAAATGAAGCCAAACCGGCAGAAGGGATCCCCTGATGAATATCCATTACGTTCTACGCCCTCACCTTCAGACAAATTGCTAAATGGACAGAGGAAGAATTCCAAAGATAGGAGCTTCAAAAGACAAAGTGACACAGAGCAGTCAAAACCACGGAGAGGCTCCAAAGATGAAAACTGGCAGCCTTCTTTTAAGATCCAGTTGAGGCATTCCATTAATGGGAGAAAGAGGCCAAATTCTACTAGAAATAATAGTAAGGTACCTAAAAGTGCTCATTCCCTACAGTCTCGTAATTCACAGAAAAGTATTTTTCAAATGTTTCAGAGATGTTCAAAGTAATGCATGAGTAAAGGGAGTGTTTTGTGATCTAGTAAGGCCAGATTGTGAAGCTCTTGTTTCTATCATAGAATATTTATAAATTTGTCATTAATTCTGCTTTGTAGTCACACTCATATCTTTAATTAAAGAACTATGTGGTTATCAAGGAAGAATACACAAATGTGTTTTTGCAGAGCTCAGTGATGAGCAAATGTCTCTCTGTCGTTCCATTGTTAATAATTGTGATTCACTAAGTTTTGCAATCCTTATGGATGTGAAAATGCCTTGGCCAACTCCCAAGAAATTTTCAAGTGCCATTGTATTTCAAAAAAATGCATGTTTTATGGCCTTTGCTGGCTTTTTTGTCATGACTAGTAATCAAAGCAATGTTAGACTATTCCAAGTAATTAAGGAATACATGCAGAGTTTAAAGTGTAAATTTTCTTGCTATTTTCGCATCTATCTCCAGAGTATCTGAAACATACCTTCTACATAGCTGAAATAATCTAATTTCTATTTCCAGTTTAAGATTTAAGAATTATAGCATGTCTGTTGATTTTTTTTTTTTTTTTTAAAGACAGAGTATGTCACCCACAGTAAAATGCTGTGGCATCACAGCTCACAGCAACCTCCAACTATTGGGCTTAAGCAATTCTCTTGCCTCAGCCTCCCAAATAGCTGGGACTACAGGCGCCTGCCACAATGCCTGGCTATTTTTTCGTTGCAGTTGTTTAGCTGACCTGGGCTGGGTTCAAACCTGCCTGCCTCGGTGTATGTGGTTGGCTCCATAAACACTGTGGTACAGGCATCAAGCCATGTCGATTTTTAAATGAATTAAGATCAATGTTAAAGCTGGGCACAGTGACTCATGCCTGTAATCGTAGCACTCTGGAAGGCAAAGGGGGTGGATTGCCTGAGTTCACAGGTTCGAGACCAGCCTGAGCAAGATTGAGACCCTGTCTCTAATAAATAGCCAGGCATTGTGGTAGCTCAGCATTCCAGGAGGCTGAGACAAGAGAATCGCTTGGGCCTAAGAATTTGAGTTTGCTATGAGCTGTGATGCCATGGCACTCTTAATGAGGTGAAAGTGAAACTGTCTCAAAAAAAAAGATCAGTGTTAAATCAGAAAATCAGTTTCTAGAAAACTTGGAATTAGTCAACAGAAAGGAAACTAGACTCTTTACATAAAATGAGTTAAGAGTTGGGATGAGGCTGGATGGGGTAAATTGACAATTAGGGAGATTTGGAACTGAATGAGTCAGGAGTAAGCAGAAACTGGGTCTAGAATGAAGTAGCAGGTGCAATTCAGCAGAACATTCTCCCTTGTCTATTTGCTAAATGACAACATTTTGGTTTCACAGATTTTCACACTGGGGTATCTGGTGTCAAAATCAAAATCATTTACTAAATTACCTGAATTTTTGGAAATTCACATTTCTCTTAATCTGCTATTTCAGAAAAAAATGGGAGTTTAGGGGAATTGTAATATTTTATGTTATAGAATCTGAAACATAACTATGTGTTTATTTTCTTATCATTTATACGGATATTGGCTTTTATATGTGTTTACAGACAAAGAATGACACTTGGGATTTGCCCTTCTTACCCCTAAAAGTTAAATCAGGATATTGATTTCATTTTTTTTTTCTTGGCCATGGCTGGGTTTAAACCCCCCACCTCCGGTATATGGGGCCAGTGCGCTACTCCTTTGAGCCACAAGCGCCACCCCTCATTTTGTAAAATTTAACTTAGAGATTATTGTTGTTCTGTTTCATTAATATAAACAATTGTTAACAGACAATAGTGGGTGTTTTTGTTGTTTATTTGGGTTTATTTAGAGACAGTCTCATTTTATCACCCTCGGTAGAGTGCCGTGGCATTACAGCTCACAGCGACCTCTAACTCCGGGGGTTAGGTGATCGCTTGATTTAGCCTCCCGAGTAGCTGGGACTACAGGCGCCCACCACAATGCCCGGCTATTTTTTTGTTGTATTTTGGCTGGGGCTGGGTTCGAACCTGCCACCCTGGGTATGTGAGGCTGGCACCCTACCCACTGAGCCATAGGCACCACCCAACAAACAATAGTTTTAACAGCTTTTCTGCTGGTGTCCAGTCATTCGTTCTTTTATATAAAAATATGATAAAATTATCAGTTTTTAATGTCATTAAAGTTCCCCCCCCCACAATGTTTGTAATTGAAATTCTTTTAGTCTTTGCATATTTGATGGTATCTATGTCAATATTGATTGGGTAATTATGGATAGAAATCTGATGCTAATTTAAAATTTAGTCTGCCCTTTTTCAAAAAAATGATTACCTTCTGAGTAGTGATTGTAATGAAATGACATATGGTTAGAAACTAACCAAAATGTCTAAAATGGACTACAGTCTACCCTCTCACCAAACCAATATTTTTCTAAGAGCAATTTCACTTTATGTTATGGGTTAGACAATGTTGGAACTCCTTAAATTAAAAGTCACCTAATTCAATTTTTTTGTTATAGTCCATGACCAAAAAGTGGGGAAAATAGCCTATAGTGTCATGTATTTAGGATTTATATATTTAACCACTTATTTGTCTGTGAAGAAGTCTTCCTGACTAAAGTTGGTTTTAAGATCAATTTTAATTTCCGTTTTAGTCTTTCTGCTATTCCTACCATCGATGCCTTTTGTCAGAGACTAATAAATGTTTTGTGACAGTCATTAGAATGTACAAATGTACTGCTGCTTCTTTTTGTGTAAAGGATATGAGAATGCTTAATTTCTCGAGGATTGTTAAAGGTGTACAGAGGTTGAGAATCTGAAAATTAAAATGATCATTAAAAATAAAAACTGACTTACATATATTTTACCATAATTTAAAAATAAATAAAAATAATCTACATTTCCCAGCTACTTGGGAGGCTGAGGCAAGAGAATTGCCTAAGCCCAAGAGCTAGAGGTTGCTGTGAGCTATAATGCCACGGCACTTTATCGAGGGTGACAAAGTGAAACTCCTCTGTCTCTAAAAAAAAAATTTTACGTAAAAATTTATAGTTCTGTGTAACACAAACTGCCATCAAGGAAAGTTGAAAGACATGGCAATCTGTGGACGAAATAGTTGCAATTCATGATAAAGCACTAATTTTCTTTATGTAAAGTGTATGACAGTTCATCAAGAAAGAAAGAAAAAAAGACCAAGTCAGAAAATTAGAAAAGTTGGCCAGTTGCAGTGCATCATGCCTGTAATCCTAGCACTTGGGGAGTCCAAGGCGGGAGGATTGCTTGAGCTCAGGAGTTTGAGACCAATCTAAGTAAGAGACCTTGTCTCTACTAAAAATGAAAAACCGAGGCAAGAGGATCACTTGAGCCCAAGAGTTTGAGGTTGCTGTGAACTGTGACACCACGGTACTCTACCAAGGGCAACAAAGCAAGACTCTGTCACAAGAAAAGAAAAAATTTTAAAAATTATTATTATTTTTTTTTTTTTTTGAGACAGAACCTCAAGCTGTCGCCCTGGGTAGAGTGCTGTGGCATCACAGCTCACAGCAACCTCCAATTCCTGGGCTCAAGCGAGTCTCCTGCCTCCGCCTCCCAAGTAGCTGGGACTACAGGCACC
>CAUYRH010042058.1:0-70393 GCA_963574655.1 Perodicticus potto | reverse complement strand
CCCCCCACCCCCCCCCCCTACTACCTCCATCCGGCCTACACTCTCTCTTCTCTGGCCGTCCGTAGAGAACACTCCTTCTCTGACTTTGATCTCCCCGCCCCCCTCCTCCCTCCCTCCCTCCTTCCCTCTCTCTGCTCTCCCCTTCCCCCATTCCCCGCCCCATTGCTATTCTGATCAGGGTCCATTTTTAAGCATCAAACCATACAACAGATTTAGTCTCCAAAATATCCTTCTGTTTTCTCAACTCAAGTGTGGTATGTTAATAAATACACATAAACTGATTTTTCTTTTTATGCCATACTTAACAGAGGTCTGCTTTTAAAAACTAAAGCTACTAAAGGTGGGGAGATAGTAGTGGTAACTTGCTTTGGGCCTGTTATCCAATATTAGCCAACTGGAGAGTTTCCAGGTAACATCTTAGTATGTAAAATTTACACTGAAGATCATAAAACAAAACTCATAGACAAAGTTAATCATTTTTCTTATAAAATTTCAAAGAGAAGATTAAGAGATAAAGTATTTTATGACTTTTTTGCTTTTCTAGTGGACAAAATTTGAATGATAGTAGAAGTGATTTTAGCAAAGGAAAAACATAATATTTAATGATTGGTCACATACTTGTCTTATTATTCCACCTATTTGTTTTTGTCTTGTTCATGAGACTTGGCTGTGGTGCAGGGAGTTGCCAGAGAGTGGTATTTTCCATGCTTTGCAGAGCTGTGATGCGCTATATTTGCGACAGTTTTTTCTGGTCATATCTAAAGGTTCTAATTTGGCCTATAGTTGTTTCTAATTGAATATTTGTGATAATTTTTTTTAATACTTTAAGAAATATGAGAGGGTATTATAAGATCTGGGCTGGAAAGCACTGGCCCAGAGAATGGTTACTGAATTCTGACAGCTGTTGGGTCAGTGGGCTGAGCCATTCAACCTCCATAAACCTCATTTTCCTTGTCTGTGAAACTAAACTCTAAGTGCTGACCTACTTTGTAGTTCAGGTTGGCAGCTGCTAGAAAAATATCGGGAGTGATCATCCCCCTGTAAAGTGCTAGTGATCATGTCTCACAAGGACTTTGTGTACCATGGTGTGTAGATACTTCACTGTGTCTCATGGAAGAGAGTATGTGTGGGTAAATTATTATTTGTAGTTGGACAGAAGCCAGGAAGTCAATCTCAGATCTTCAGAGATATAATGAGGGTCTCCATATTAAGACCAATGGGTGGTGCCACAAGGGAAATGGGCATGATCAAAGAGGAAGCTCTAATCAGGTGAGCTGGCTGTGAATTCTTCTATTTTAAAGCATGACTAGAACACTTTTGGACTTGGTTCCAGGAAATAAATATTTTGAGGAAACAGGATATGAGCAAAAGAAAGAAAATGGAGAAAAATAAGAGAAATACTCTCATGGATGATGTATATGCCATGTGTTAAAGAGCATAATCACACACCAAATTAAGTCAGAATTTAGGCTACTTCCGGTTTAATAGGCTACTTTGTCTTCTCTTTGCTTTTGTGACCTAAACTCATTAGGATATTTTGAAGTAATGGAATATTTAGGCATTTATACTTTGACTTTGACATGAGAACTTTACTTGTGTATGATGTGTACACACAGCAACTAGTATTTCTTGTATAGTAGATTGGAGCTCTGGGCAGCTTTAGGGGTAGCTGATTACAGTGAATTTGATTTTAAAAAGGAAATATGGAATAATCCAAAAAAGAATAAAGCATGGCAGATAATTGAGAATTGATTATATTTCACACACTCAAAATGGGGAAAGTTCTAAAGCTCTCTTTCACTCGCAAAGGGAGTTAGGTAGACTGGTAGTGAAATATTATGTACAGTTTTCTTCATACGGCTATGGAAGGGGTCAGCAATTTAGGAATGTTTGTGCATTTTTCGGACATTGGATCTACTAACTTTGTTATTTGTATATCTACATAAAATGATAAATGAAAGAGACATTTAAAAAACTTGCATACTTCTTGCTTTAAGCTATTACATCTTCAGGCAGATGTTGAAATAAGAATTAGCCTTTTTTTGCATGTGGTGGTGCGTGAACCTTTTAAGGAATCTATGAATTATTGCTTTGGTTCAGCATGAGTGCAGAAAGAAGAAATGTACCTCATCTGTAATACACTGTGTAGACTAATATCAGCCCCTTTTTTCTTATATTGCAGCAAGATATTGATCTGGTAAAATGGTACCATATTGGAGCTGTCTGTTGTGGTATTCATCATGCTGTCACATCCCTAGTGCCTTGAAGTTATTGGAAAGTGGAATTGAGAGAGGTCTGTCATTTGGTGAGGCAATCCATTCACAGGACAGTCACTACAATATTTGCAGTGGTTCACTTATTTTTCTAGCTGGGATAGCTTTACCTCTAGCAGCACGGGGGCCTTTCTGTTGTCCACATGCATAGTGGTATTAATAGGTTTGGTTTAACTCTTCTCTGGCTCACTCTCCGTGCATATCATTGGTTTTTCCTAGTCACTGCTCACACCTGCTGCCTGTCCTGAGGCTGATGCATTGGGCTATTCCTTTGGGACTAGTATATCTGAGCTCTGGCTTCAAGCCCCTTACGCTTTTATCTGATGGTGGTAAGAAGGAAAAAGATGAACTTATATATGTAGAAAGCTTTCCGTTTCTTCCCACACTAAAATATCAGTTAATGTTAAAAGAGCTTTCAAGAATATAAAAAGATACTGTCAATCTTCCATGACTAGATGAAGCAGCTTGAATGAATTATTTTTATTTTCGATTCTTGCTGGCAACCTCATGATTTTAATAGAATGTCATGTTTTCTAAAAAGAAGCAAGACTGAAAGATTTTGTTTGGGGAAATAATTATTATCTACGAAAGGATGTTGATATGAAGCGTTGAGCATCTTTGGGAAAATGATTTCCTGAAATTCTCAGTAGCTAAAATTTCAGCTATAGTTAAGTAACTGAGCAAGGAGAGAGAGAACCAGAGACAACAGAGAGAATATCCTAGTTTTAAGAGTTTAAATGCAATTTAAAAAGTTGAATAATGTCCAAGTAGGTGGCTATTTTGATAGGCAGGAATGTAAAAATTATGGCTACTGGAAATCAAGCCTATGGTACTTTGGAGAAAGTATATTTTTTGAAATTGGCAGTTGAATAGAACTAAATATGCGAATATATTATATATTCAACATATGATTGGGCACTATTGTTAACACACGTTCACAGCATGCATTATAATAGCTCGGAAGGAGCTTTCAGAGCATTTATGAGCTATGACATGCATTTATATTAAGAGTTATCCATATGTTTTCTATGCTACTCTTCAAAATGTCTAGTTCTGTGCTGTTTGCTTCAGGAGGATTAAAAGCTGTGAGAAGATGGCATTTCAGTAACTTGTCTTCTCTTCCTCTAGCCAGTATTTTTATTTATATTACACTTATAATAAAAGAAATGCTAAGTGAATCACAGATAAAAGGACTGAGAATTTTAAAAAAATCTCAGTGAAAAGTGCTATAAATTTGATAATACATAATTGCAGAATTCATACATCAATGTTTTAAATACGTATCAAAAAAGTAGTAAATGTTGATCACAATGAGTGTTAAGTTTTGGGTAGAAATATTTCTTTATTTCGGTGACATATTTGGCTTAGTTTGCTAAATGGCTTAATATGAGATGAAATGTATTATTATAATAGATGAGAAGTCATATAATTTAATGTTTCATCGGCTTATAGTTTTTTATTGCTATAAAATTATTAGTTTTTTCCTTTTCGCTTTTGTGCTTACTCTTACAGCTACAGATCTTTGAGGACAAACACATTTCCTTTAGATAGTCTACACTTACTGCGCCTCATACCAGGACGTGCTCAATGTGAAGGTTTATTTCAAGTCAATCAACATACAATATATGATCATAAAGTAATTTTATATTCTCTTATGGATTTAGATCAACAACAAGATCTTCAACTGTTAGAAAGGGGAGAATAGCAATATTTTTACAAAGCCATTATTGTGCTATTGGTATTCAGTAGAATGGACAGGAATAGAACATCCTTGTCTTCTGTAAACAGTTTCAGTTTGATATGTGTATATGATAAAAATCTTGGTTTCTCAATGCATTTAGGTGCTGTCATAGCTGTTGTTGCCAAATAAGAATGCAGTGTGATGTTATTATAGTAAACAGCACTTAAGCACAGCTGGCAGAATTGATCAGGGCCACATTAGAGTGAACTTCAACAGATGACTGACGCAGCAGAAACAATAACTGAATATGCAAACAGTTCTTGCAGTGAATGCTCTGGGGATCAGGCACCATTATTTTTGACTTTGAACAGGGAAAAGGGGCAGATTTGTAACCTCCCTCCATACAGAAGGGTTCTGGGTATTATGTAAACATCTGACTGCCATTTATAATGGTGGTTAGTTACAATGCAAAACTGAAGCCTCCCCTGACTATTTACATTCCATTAATTACTAAAGGAGAAAAACATAAACATCAGATAACTTTGTTTAATGTTTCACATAGGATTTTTTTAGCCATCCTTTGTCAATTAATGTTAGTCATCAAGAATTTCTGCTTTAACTTGGATAGCAATGTGTGTGTTTCATTGATGGTGCCACCCCTTCCCCTAATTATTATAAGAGCTAATTATGTAAACTACATACTGCTATTTTCTTATTGTAATGATTGAATCATTAAAAGTAGAAATATTAGATAACAGTTATTCATGATATTTCTTTCATTCTTGGTTTCAAGGTCAATTTACATTTTGCTAATTACTATAAATATCAAAAAGCCGTGCAAATAATAGTGAGGACTATTAAACAGTACTTTCATTTCCTACCCTGGCATTTATTTATTGAATTTCACATAAACAATTTGCTCTTTAAAGCAATTATTTTTATGATGCACTCCAGCTAAGACACATGCTAAATGAAATAGTATATTAGATTGGTATTAAAAGTTCCATTTACTTGAAATGCCAACTTTTCTCATCCTTTCTGTTAGGTCATTAATTCCTCTTCCATTCATTCACTTATGCATGCATTTATTAGTTAAACAAACACAGATGTGGCATTTTTGCAGCCATGCAATGTACAGTTCCTCAGCTCAAGGATTCAGAGAGATTTTCAAAAAGATAAAATTGTTGCATGGTAGGGCGAGCGGTTGCTACCAGTATGCAAAGGCAGGGTATCTCAAGAATATCCAAGGTATATCAAGAAAAGTTTCCTAGGGGAGAAGATGCTTAAGTGTAGTCTTAAAGAATGGGTGTAGAGTGGAAAGGAGGAAGAGGGGAAATAACATGTTCCAGGCAGAGGAAAGGCATGAGAGAAGGCAAGGTGCAAGGGTAATATGACGGAATTTGTGAATTCTGCATGGTATTCATGCACCAGAGTGTGCCTGACTCACAGGAGATGCTTCTATATTTAATTGCTTGAAAGCACAAAACCTTGAGATGAGAAAGATATTTATGTTTGTCTTCTATTTGCTCTTTTCACCCCAGTGGTACCCTTTCTTTTTTGTTCCTATCCACATCTTCAGCTCTCTACTTATTTAGCTCTTACTTTTTACTCTCATGGTACTTGTTCTCAAGATAAGGACAATAATGTCTGTGCTGTTCAGTGGTTGTGAGTCCAGCAGGTAAAGTTCATGAATCTCCTGGTCCCCAGTTGGGTTCAGAGAATGGTATAAACGGCTAACGGTTTCCCACACATTGCTTTTCTCAACAATATTTACGTTTCTTTGATGGGTCGTGTTTTAAATCAAAGGAATGATTCCTTGATTGTGCACTTAAGGGTAATCCTTGGAATGCTCTCATCTGAAAGAATGTTGCATGAGGTAAATTTGTCAAAATATTAGTAATAATAATAAATAATAATAGTTTATGTTTATTGGGTGTTTATTCTGTGCCAGGCACTGTATTAAGTGCTGGAATTTGCAGATATATCATCATTCACGTGATGTATTCACAAGACTTTTATCAGATATATTCCAGCTTTTCTTAATAAATTTCCCCCAAATATCTAAAAAGTGTTCTCAATTATACATTAGGCTCAGTGTGATGGCTTACATCCATAATCCTAGCATTTTGGGAGTCTGGGGCAGAAGGTTGTTTGAGGCCAGGAGTTCAAGACCAGTCTGGTCAATACAGCAATAGTCAGCTGCGCAAAAAAAAAAAAAAAAAAATTAATTGGGCCCAGGGTCCCATGACTATCATCCCAGCTACTGGAGAGAAGGGGGCAAAAGATTGCTGGAGCTCACTGCACTGCGTTTGTATCACTTCACTTCAGACTGGGTGACAGAAAGAGACCCAGTTTCTTTAAAAATAAACTATAGATTAAATAGAAATTAGTCATTTATTCATGGCACATTTTTAGGTGTATTAAAATCTCTATATTTCACACAATAACTAAGTGATTAGATTTTGCAATGGTTAAAATAATTATTCTGATTTTTCTGTGCAACGTTTATATTTCAGATAAAATAGAGATAGATGAGTAAAATTTAATGGTGCTATGAAAAATCATATGCTTGGAAAATGTCCCAAGTGCTTTTGAAATCCTTGCTTTCCTATCTGAGCTACTGAACAGGCACCACTGTTTGAAAATATGAGGAGCCTATTTCCAGGCAGTTTGCATAAGGCAGAGCCATCAAGGCTCTAGGAGTGAGGGTTTCTGCCATATAAGTGGAGAGGAATCCGCAGACCTCTGCTCACTAGATGCCCCGGTTGAGCCCAATAGTAAAGAATATTCTGGGGATGGTAGCAACCAGCATTCTAATGAGGTAAGAAGGCCTAAATAGATAACCCTCTTCTAAAACTAAGGACTAAGTAAGCTTCTGTTTGTTGTTTATTCTTTTTCTTTTCTATTTGTAGAATGAACCCTGAGTGCTTTTTTTCATCTCCAGTATCTCTTTAGCTTTTGCTCACTGTGATAAACTTTTGGCCTTAGGAACTTCAGATATATGGTCTCAGAACTGTACTCTTTGCTGCTGTCTTTGGCTCAAGGAATGTCTCCTACCACGTCTGGCTGAGCGATAACACTATTACCCTGTTCTACTATGTTCTTTATCCCCCCGTCCCAATATTTGTATTTTTTTCATGCTTAGATTCTATTATTAAGGGAACATGTTTCACCCCTGTTAATCTGTAACAATGCATATGGAAAGTTAGCCCATCAGTAATACATTTGAAGTTTAATGTGGACAGCAAAGGATGGTATCCTAACTTCATCTTTCTATAGTCAAGAGTCATTGTGCTGACCCTCAAAGACACTCTAATGCTTGCCTTTCACTTTTCCACAGAGTAGCTTGTTTGCCTGGCAGGTTCACTTCAGGCACAAACTGAGCAAGGCCTTTGTGTACCTCAGGAATCTGAGGGGACTTTTGAAAATCCTTTCCTTGAGTATTTATGGCCTCCTCGCCCTAGGCAAGCTTCTGCAATACAATACAAGGCCCATTAGGATATAATTCATTTAGAATCCCTAGAGATGTGAGGTTTGGAAGGCAGAACTCAAATTACCTTGCTTCCTCTCATGGACCCAGGAGAGACGCTCTCCAAGGTCAATACAGCTCCTGAATTTATCTAAACCAAACATGTAGGGAAGAAACTCTCAGAATCCCTAGAGCATCTCTGTGTGCAAGCCAGCTTGGGCATAAGCACCTTTTCTTTTTAGCTGGGAAGCTTGATTTTAAGAATTCTTTCTTACTAATTCTACACAGCATGCTGAGTATATCACATAATTTGGTTTTAGCCCTCATCATTTTAAGAATATTGAATTGTACGTAGTTTTCCTATAAAAGTTATTTTCCCTCTTATGTAAAATAGGTATAGATCATATAGCTATTCTCATATGCAGACATAATATATAAGCATATATATGCCAAAATTGTTATTTCCAGGTACAGACAATAATGTATCAGTTGCATAGGTGTTACTAGACAAATATGTACTCTGTCGGGTTGAATTTTTTTGGCAGTGAATATTTGCCACACTGTTTCTATAGGACCTTTTAAAATATATTTAAGTGAATTGGCTATCATTGACATAGATTTTTTTATTATTTCAGATTAATATGAGGGTACAAATGATTAGGTTACAATGTTTGTGTTTGTTAAGGTCCATGTTCTCGTTGTGTCCCGGACCCAGAGATGTGCTGTCTGCCCTTACAGTGTGTCTGCTGGGTGAGAGCACCCCAAGCCCCCTTCCTCTGCCCCTCTTGTCATCTCACCCTGTCCCCAACTTGAATTAAATTGAGTTTTTCCATTTTGTGGGCATGTATTAGTTCGTCTACTGACTTCATTTTAGTATTGAGTACGTTAGATACTTGTTTTTCGATTCTTCCCATACTTTACTAAGAAGAGTGTTCTCCAACCCCATCCAGATTAACACAAAGGATGGAAAGTCCCCGTCTTTTTTGTGGCTGAATAGTATTCCATAGTATACATATGTCACAGTTTATTAAGCCATTCATGGGTTGATGGGGGCTTGGGTTGTTGTACACTGTAAATTGGTGATTGTCAACTGAGCAGCGATAAACAGTCTAGTGCAAATGTCCTTATGATAAAATGATTTTTTTCTGGGTAGATGCCTAGTAATGGATTGTAGGATCAAATGGAAAGTCTACTTTGAGTTCTTTGAGGGCTGACATAGCTTTAGTTGGAGTTAGTAAGAAGATCAGAGAAGTCACACTAATTACTTTTGTGAAAGAACCTAGAAACTGAAATTTCTGAAAACGTACATGAGCAACCAATCAAGGTTAGCACCAAGTACTCATAAGTTTAATCAGATAACAAGGCTAGCCTGTAGATACTATGAAGTTTCTTTCTCATTTCTTTCATCTGAAGTAATAAGGATGGGCACAGCCAGGCATAGGTTGTTTCTTCCATAAAAGGTATTAGAAAATTACAAACAAGTCTTTAGTGGTAAGGAATTCCCAGTAACTTGGGAATTTTTGCAGCTGATTTCCTCTTATTAAAATCTTTCTTGTGGCTGCATTAAAAAAAAAAGTTATTGAAGCTAAGTGAGCTCACTTTTCACCAGTGACCAAATCTGAACTTCCAAGTGTGATTACTTTTTGTATTCTTCAAATCTAAGCTTCCTCTGTCTTGTCTATACAGGGAAGGACTTAATCCCTACATTTTCTTCTACTCCTGTCTTTGAGTTTCCTCTGCATTAATGTATGTTTTGAAAGACTCTTCCTTGTCCATGATAATGTTCAATATGACATAATAATTACTTGGAAAAATACTGTCTTAATCATTGGTAAGTATGATGACTCTGATATTATAAGGGTAGTGGAGGAACGTGGTAACCCTATTTTCCTTGCAAGACATTAGAGAGCAGTTTTCTTGGCATTGCGCACATAGTTTTGTTTGGATAATGCCAATTCTCAGTGTAGTTTCACTGGGGCGGGTGAAGTTTAAAGCACCACTGGCGTTATAATGTTATCTTTTAGGTACAGAGTTGCACAGTTACACAAAGGCTGTCACGTGATCTTATACCACTTCTTTGACGATTGGTTCTCCAGGAAGAGTAACACTGAATTATTTCTTAATCTGGATGGCACACTTTGATAAAACAGATTTGTTGGTGGAAACCTGAAATCTGTGAAGCTGTTTCATCCAGGCTTCTGTGCTACGCCACTGCGATTTAGACGTTCATCAGAATTTATATATTGCGATAGTATAATGCAATTTGCATATTCACCAAGTAGCACGAAATTATTGCTTTCCTTCCCTTTGATGCTGTGAGGTCAAATATGACATGCATACTAAAGTTTGTATGATAATTATCTTTTGGAGATGCCATTACTGCAGAACATTCATTTTTCATAGGCATTTGTGTGGCTATTACATACCTTCTCCTGATAATGAACCTCTGGCAGAACTTGAAGAAGAGAGAAGGGGAAAACTGAAGTGGGGACAGATGAATTCTTTAATAATTAGGGATTTGTGGGAAGAAATAGTAGATGAGGGGAATTATTTTGGAAAACAAAACTTGATGAAACAATCTTTCTTAATATTCAGCACCATATACTCAATTACCTAACTGTATAAATGTAATTTAATTTGATTTTCACAGCAATCTGTAATGCAGGCACTATTGTTGCGCATATACATATGTGTATATATATATATATATTTTTTTTTTCAGGGATATAGATTCACCAAAGGTAATTGAATAAATAAAATAAGGCCTAAATCTAAATCAAATACTCTTTTTAATCCAACCTTGTTATGTTGCTCATATAGAAGTCACATTTGCCTCCTAAGGCAAAGCTGGTGGAACATCAAAGAAAACTTCTAGAGTTTGCTCAAACTTACATGCGCTTTTAACATAGGATGTTGTGTTGATTTAAAATAGTCATAGAACCTCCTTTATTTTTTCCTGGGTTCTCAAATAATATTCGATTTATAGTTTTCATAAAGGTAATTAAGTCTCAACCGAAGTGGGCACCTATGTACAGCATTCTTTCAAGATAGTTAAATATATCGTTGGATACACTTAGCAACGCATTCTTGGTGTTTGGCCACACTAATTGTAAGATTCTTGCTGTCTTTGTTTCCTGTTCTTATGTGGAGGGACCACATTAAGTTTCCTCTACTGTATCACGGTCCATAAATCGTTAAGTACACACAAGATGTGTCTTCTGAAGCCTCTGTCCTCCAGATAAGACATCACCTGTTCCTTCAATATTTCTTCAGCCATAGCTTTGAGATATCGCCTCCAGTTTCCTCCTACTTTGGGTGTATCTTTCTTAAAATATATCAGGCATGAGCAGACTAGTCCAGAAGACAGAATTCTAAGTGCCTTATTTGAGACACTGGACTTCATTTTCTTGCAAGCTTCTAAAATCCATGAGATGGTTGTTTCATTGGTAAATTAAAATATGTCATGAAGTATTCACTTTATCCAAAGATTATTATTTCCAAATCATCAAGTGGTTCAACCTTTCACTGTTGCTTTTTCTACCATTTAGGAAGAGATCAGTGGTTGCAATGCATAAGTTTATTAAGTGCAATGCTTTTAATAAAATGAGACTTTCAGCAGCTGTCAGGGTAATAAAATTTCCTCATTCACACCTTATCTGTTCTCTGGGCTGTTAAGGTTCGGGAATGTGAAGAAAAAAAGGAGAATGTGGTTCTTTTGCTATATTTTCTCTTTTACTTTCCAAGGTTTGGGGCTTCTGTCAACCTGATAAAATATTTCTGTAAACCAGTTGACTCTTGACATAATTGGAAGTAGCTGAGAGCACACCGAAAGTCATCTATCTGCACAAGGATATTGAAATTTGAATTTCATTTGAAAGAGACACCAAAAAGTCCTATCAAATACAAGTTTCTCTTTTGCTAATGTGAACATCTCAGAAAAAGGTTTTCCCCCCCCAAACACCCATATTTTCCTTCTAAAAACATTGATTTTATAAAGTTATAAAAATTTTTTAAAGGCATTTAGGAAATGTAAGTTACTAAAGGAATTAATTCCCACATCTCTTAGCTGGCACAGAATATCTTCCGCATCTTGTTCATTTAAGAGCTTTGCCATTTATCCGCTCAGGAGATTTAGGTAATATACTTCAATTCACTTCCTTTTCTTATCTTCCAGAAAGGACATATCTACTTTACAGAGTTGTTGTAAGCATGGTACAAAAAAGAAAACATTCAGCACAATGTCTGGGCCCGTGTCTTTAGTAATCCTTCAAGTGCAGTCCATGAGTTCAGGCAGACCTGTCAGCCTCGTCACCGTTTCTCGAACGTTCTGTCATGATTTCCTCTCCATGTTCTAACTGGATTGAGTGCCAGGGCTTTTTTCTCACTCTTGCATAAAGCTAGTGCCTGTTCTCTTCGGGGGTTCGGATATGATTACTTCTTCCTGTAGTGATCTTTTCCTTTTTACATTCACATGGCAACCAGTTTGCCACTAATTTTGTCACCGAGTTAAGTGTTTTGTGTAGTCTTACGGGTATGTATGTCTTCCTGTCCATGTAATTGAAAACTCATTCTTCCACTTCGTCCTTTATATCACTGTGTAAATACTGGGACTTCAATAATGGTTATTTAATTTAAAGAGTTGTGCAATCATGAGGTCACTGTTTTAGCCCTCACATTTGTTATGTGACGCTAGGGGAAGGACTTTGCTGCAAGCTTCATAAATATCTTTGGGGCAATAGCACGTACAGTAAAAAGTATTGGACTATCTTTTTTTTTTTTTTGAGACAGAGCCTCAAGCTGTTACCCTGGGTAGAGTGCTGTGGCATCACAGCTCACAGCAACCTCCAATTCCTGGGCTCAAGCGAGTCTCCTGCCTCCGCCTCCCAAGTAGCTGGGACTACAGGCGCCTGCCACAACGCCCGGCCATTTTTTGGTTGCATCCGTCATTGTTGTTTAGCAGGCCCAGGCTGGATTCGAACCTGCCAGCTCAGGTGTATGTGGCTGGCGCCTCAGCCCGTTGAGCCACAGGCGCCGAGCCTGGACTATCTTTAGCGAGGAGATCTAACTAAGATACTAAGTAAGGAAAGTAAAGAAAATTTTGCCTGAGTTTTATATGCTGATCCCTGTGCATACTGACCTTTCAGAAATCCTCCAAGGTAAAAAGAAAGATTGAAATCTTTCCACCTTCTTTGGGGAAAAAAAGCATAAGATGAAGAAGATCATGGTGAGATATTGTCAAGGTGGTGTTTGGAAGAGGCTGCAATTCTAAAAACATTAGAAACACCATTTTAGTTTCCATTATCAGCTCTATTTGGCTGAGAGAACTATAAATAAAATATTTGTTTTCATTTTTTTCCTTTAATTGTTTCCCAGGGGAGTAAACCTTATAAATATAGTTTCTAATTTAAAGCTATAACTATTTTAAATATATGTAAGTAAACTAATCAATTTCACTTGATTGTGATTAGAAGACCATGTGTTGAAACGTCAACATTAGGATATTCGGCTGGACGTTGTTGGAATCTGTAGTCCCAGCTATTTGGGGGTTTGAGGCAAGAGGGTCACTTGAGCCCAAGAATTTCAGGTTGCTGTGAGCTGTGACGTCATGACACCCTCCTCTTTAAAAAAAAAAAAAGATTAATTGGCTAATAATTATCATTAATATTTGCAAGTTTAACAGAGAAAAGTTAGTGACTAATTACATTTTCATGAAATATTAGTAAAAACTCAGTATCCAATATCTGTTGGGACTCTATTATCATTTTTTAATCTGTTTTAAGTGACTATGCATAGATGTTCTATAATATGAGACTATTTTCTATTTCATTCTTTGGCTAAATGGCTTCCTTTCTCCTTATGTGCCAGAATAGCCTAGAAAATAATGGAAGTAAAATTACCCCATTTAATTAAAAAAAGACTTTGGACAGATAATTATTTATTTTACATCTTTATTCATTATATCTGTTTAATAAGTCTATTTCTACAGACTTAAATATGTTAGTAAGAATGAACTCATATTTTGAATTTAACATATAAAAATATCTCTCTTTGACATTTTCAGAGGAAACATCAATTTATCAAGCATTTTGTGGTAATATTTTATTAGATATTTTATTATCTTCCACAGAAAATGAAAATAAAATTTTAAATTGTAGGTAGGATTTTGTAGGTAGGATTGTATGGTAGGATTTTGCCTAATGTAGTCTCATGTTAATGTAGGCCATTTCATGCCGTCTTCATTCATTCACTCACTTAAATATCAAGGCTAAATGGTAGGTAGGTGGCTTTCCTTTTAAAATCATTTTTAAAGTATTAAATAAAACATTCAAATCCATGTTATAATCTATGCCATCAGTGTGAAAAATAACACATCAGGCATGGTATTGTTTGGTTATATGACAATTCCAGTAACTTTTCACCTTAAAACAACTTATCACGTATTGCTTCTCATTCTTTGGCTAAGATCAAGTGAATAACTTATCACAAGCTAAGAAGTAATTCGTGTGAGATACTAAATGTGTATCCATGTACATACACATATACACATGTGGGTAAGGCAGTAGCACATGCAATTATATATATGTTTGTGAGGATTTTAAGTTTCTTGATTTTTGTGTATCTCCAAACCTTTGTAATGACCCGTTTCTCATCCAGCTTTATGACTGATGCCACTTTATCCCTTGCTATCTAGCTCTTTGATAGTTGGTCCACCAACTTGAATTGTCTGAAATGAGCAAATTTTTCTTTGATGCAACAACCATGTGTAATTTAAGGAAGGGCTGAAGTTTGATCACTATGTGATTTTTAAAATTTATTTTATATTCTCAGGTGCCTAACTTTTCTTTCACCATGCTATATTATTAATTAGTTTTGAAATGTCAATAAAAATGCTGGACTTTTTTTAAAGAGAAATATTTCTTGAAATAAAACATTCTTGAAATAACATAATTTTGTTTGTTTTGCCTTACAGTGATTTCTTTTTTGATTGATTGGCAAAGAGCGAAGTATTTGGGATTCATTTTCCTTGCTGTAGGAAGTAAAAAATAGCTTGAAGAAGATATGCCAGATGTGTGATTTGGCTGTCTTCACCGGTCTTGGGAAAATAAAGTGAGCAAAGAATAAACCCAATAGATGTTGAATTACTTTTGCGTGTGGGATTCTAGTTAATGAGACAATGTCTGGATGCAATTATTTGGAAAGTTCTTGACCTTTTATTTGTACAAGTTGATATAATTATGATTTCATGAGGACTGGTTTTGAAATTCTTAAACCAATTTTAGTCCTGTGTTTATATTGTGTCTTTTACTTTGGAAATCCTGGAAATGCTTTTTACTTTTAACGTTTACACTGTCCTTAAAAGCTCACACAATTAGCTTCAAAGTGTTTTAGTTTAAATTTTCATTTCCAATAATTATTAATGAGTAGTTACAAAGAGAAGTCTAACAGTATTATGTAATTCTCAATTCAGATGCCTTCTTATTCCTCTATTTGTCCTTAATGACAAAAAATAGAGAAAATAAATACACGCATCCTAGATACTATTGGCCAGATAATTAAATTTAGCAGTCAAGGGACAATTTCAAAAGCCATTCCTGGCTCATATGGGTCTACTTTTAGAGCTGTCCTGTGCAAGACACTGGTCTCTTCCCACGTGTGGCTCTTGAGCACTTGAAAGGTGTAGTCCAAATTGAGATAGTCTGTAAATGTGAACTATTTGACAGCTTTAGATAAAATAGTGGGGAAAGGGAATGTAAAGTGGTTCCACCATTTTAATAGGAATTACGTGTTGAAAGATAATATCTTGAATATATTAAGTAAAATATATTAATAAGTTAATTTTGCCTCTATAATTTTAATTTTTTAAAGATAGGTACTAAAATATTTAAAATTTTATATGGGATTTTTATTACATTTCTGTCAAACAATGATATTCTAGACACATGCTCATCTTGCTTGAACACTGTTAATGCCTCAAGCCATGATTCATCTCGTCTTTTAATTGGCCAATTTCTTGTAATAGAATAAGTGGTTACTTGGCTTTTCTTTCTGCATCCAATGTAGTCTACAACTTCTTGTATGCTGACTTCCACAAAACTGTATCCTTAACTTCCTCAACGACCCTTTAAAGAAGCCAGCAACTTTTTCGGAACTTATCCTCTTTTCCTTTTTTTTTTTTCAGCTTTTGACAGCTTTTCATCACTTTCATCTTCACTGTACTAGTTTCCTTCCTGTCATTCTGACCTCTTCTTTCCTAAATTTTCAGTGGATATTGTAAATGTGTCTTTTTCATCATAGAATTGTTTGTAGTTGTCTAACAGGCTGTTGAAATTGGAGGCAGTGTGGGACAAAACTCCCTCTCTCCTGCCTCACTCTGCACTTACTGACACATCCCATTTTTACACATGTCTCTCGGTACTGAAATTTTTTTCTCCCTTGGTGGTGGAACACAACACCTCATTTGAGAATCGCTTCCTTGCTGAACTACTTCCTCTTACTGATAGAATCTTCCCAAACCCTGCAAGTATGTGGGAGTGATCAAGAACTATTCTTTCTTAAAATATCAAGAAACTGGATGGTGCCTGTGGCTCAGTGAGAAGGGTACTGGCCCCATATACCCAGGGTGGCGAGTTCAAACCCAACCCTGGCCAAGCTGCAACAACAAAATAAAAAATATATAAATATCAAGAAACTCATGATTTGAATTATTTCCTCTGTGTGGAAGATGACTTCCAAATATGTTTCCCTTTTTCTTCTGAGCAGTACTAATATTAGTACTGTCCCATTATTTGATTAAATTCACATATAAATTTCCACTATCACTAAAATATTCAACATGGATATTTTCTTTACTTTTATCCTTACTCATCCTTCTGTTTCCAGTGGGAGCCCCCCTTTTTTTTAGCTAACCAGGCTCTAATATTTTCCATCATTATTAGTGAAGTGTCTTTGTTCACTTACCCTTTATTTTTTATTGACCTTTTTTTTTTTTTTTGAGACAGAGCCTCAAGCTGTCACCCTGGATAGAGTGCTGTGACATCACAGCTCACAACAACCTCCAACTCCTGGGCTCAAGCGAGTCTCCTGCCTCCACCTCTCAAGTAGCTGGGACTACAGGCGCCCGCCACAACGCCCGGCCATTTTTTGGTTGCAGCCGTCATTGTTTGGCGGGCCTGGGCTGGATTCGAACCCGCCAGCTCAGGTGTACGTGGCTGGTACCTTAGCCCGTTGAGCCACAGTATCGAGCCTATTGACCATTTTTGATTATAACTTCATATTCTCCCAACTTGGTCATTCCTATTCCCTGTACTGTAACAGTGCTCACACACTTTGGGATAAGACAGACCTCTGGACCAATGAATCCTCCAAATAAAGTCCTTGCCCACAGTCTTTCCATTTTATATTTGAAGCCCATGTAATAATTACAAGAAAGGCTCGGCGCCCATAGCACAGTGGTTTGGTGCCTGTAGCCAGCCTCGGTGCATGTGGCCGGCAGGTTCGAACCCAGCTACAGCTAGCTAAAACACAGTGACAACTACAATAAGAAAAAATAATTGGGCGTTGTGGTGGGTGCCTTTACTCCTACTTGGGAGGCTGAGGCAAAAGAATTGCTCAAGCCCAGGAGTTCGAGGTTGCTGTGAGCTACGATGACACAGCACTCTACTGAGGGTGACATAGAAAAAAAATAATAATAATAATTACAAGAGAAATGAACTCCCTTCCAAACAAAACCAAAACAATAATAAAAATTCCAAAATGCTCAAAACATTCAGTAGTTACCAACTGATTATAAGACAAAAGTAAATCTAATTTTTTTAAAAAATTTAAGCCATTCTTATGAATTGGTTTCAATTTGTCTGTTCTCTACTTCAAATGGCGCCTTCACTCACATAAACTATTTGTTTTCTATAAATATTCTGCTTTCAGTGGCTTTAATGTTTTTGCTACTGTTTGTCCCTGTGCAAGGAATACATCTCTGCCTAATTCCCCCTCCTCTACCCCAGATCACTAATTCCAAGTTTCACTTAGTTCCAGAGCTGTCTCAAAGGCCACTTGCTCCAAAAATACCTTGATATTTTCACCGATGCCTAGTTCTCTCTCCTGAATTTCCATAGCTTTCCCCCTTGAATTTGTAAAATGTTATTCATCACATTGTAACATTGTATACAGTGTTACAGGTTTCCATAAATACGTTTTGTGTTTTATTTGTGTTCCTGAGAATACAGAATTCATGTCTGATTCCTTTGTGTACTGCACAGCTGAGCGCATGCTGTTTAATACGTTGTGCACTATAAAAGTTCCGTAGCTATTTATTAAATGGATTAATGTACTCATGCACATCAGATCTATTAGGAAAACATACTGTTATTGCTATAATCCTATTGTTATGATTATTTATTCTCTGTATAATTCTAGACTGACTATTGAAAAAAGGATAAGCATTCACAAACAAAACAAAACAAAACACCTTCAAAACTAGCAGTCCACTGTGAATGTGTTAGAATGCTTTCACCTTTTCACTTCTGTTACCTAACCCTCTCAAATGTATTAGGACCGATTCCATTTGACTTGGGAAATTATACACTGCCACGTGTGTCCATATTTTGAATCTGTATTCCTCCTTATGATTTTTTTTATTAAACAATGACTAGGCTTTTTCATGTGCCTTTCTGATTTCAAGAGTACAATTTCCCGTACGTGCAAGGCTTTCACCACTATACTTTTTTACTTCAGTGATATCACGATACAGATGTAGGTCACCTAATAAGAGTGCAGTCAGTTTTGGAATGACTCTACTGTGTGGTTGGACACCATCGTCAGCCATTCTTCTAAGGTAACTCATGAATACAATAGAGGATATCTGTTTTCTTCCTGTGAAATTTATTTCCAATGATTATTATTCTTTGGCAACTGTAAATAGCGGCAGTTATTTTCATAGGCTCTGGTTCTTCCAAACTCTTTGCTGTTGCTTGTGTTTGGTGTCTAGAGAATACATACATTCCTCCACCACTCTCCTGACGTTTTCCCTACTCTATTCACCCAGCTCAGTGCTTTCTGGTGGCTAGTACCAAAAAAGATAGGTTTTTAAAGCATTTTAGATGACCTTTTAATAAAAGGTGAGGTGTGAAATAGTCAGCAATCATTTGCAGCTTCCATAAATGGCACGCAGGGCACCTTTGCGTTACTGATGGCCACCATCTTGCTCCAATTCTTGTCATTATCTACAACAAATTGTTATGCTGTTGTGTGATGAGAATAGATTGGTTGTATTATAACAAAAGCGGGTAAACTTTTGAAATGAATTACCTCATGGGAAGTAAAAATAATTGAACTTTTTCACTCAGAGTCTGAGTTACTTCTGAAACAAAGGAACTATTTGGTGAAGAGCATAAACCCATCTGAGCAAGGCGTTTGGTGGATAAGGAGGAGTTTATATATGCCAATGTGTTCTATTTTTTGAAAAGCAAGTTTTGATGGTTTTACTTAGGTTTGGCTTATAGGAAAGAATTTTTATGGGCTGAAATTATATATAGAAATATTCATTTTTATGAAAACAATGTGAATTCATCATTATGATGAAAATGATCAATTTTATAGAATGCTATCATTAATAAAATGCCATCCAATGATGTAAAACAACAAAGTCAATAGCTTACTTCAAGGAAGTAACCAAAATGCTGAGACAATCTGATTGACTATTTGGTAATATTTTATATTTATGGAGCTCTTCCTCCCTACTCTTGTCTCAATCATTGTCTGGTGGAAAAACACTTTCAGTAACTCTTATTTTTACTGGAGACAGAGTCTCAAGCTGTCGTCCTGGGTAGAGTGCTATGGCATCACAGCTCACAGCAACCTCAAACTCTTGGACTTAAGCGATTCTCTAGTCTTAGCCTCCCAAGCAGCTGGGAATACAGGAGTCCACCACAACGCCTGGCTATTTTTTGTTTTTTTCATTGTAGTTGTCATTGTTTGCTAGGCCCAGGCTGGATTCGAACCCGCCAGCTCTGGTGTATGTGGCTGGCACCCTAGCCGCTGAGCTTTAGTTTCTAAGCCTAAAAAACACTTTCAGTAACTCTTAATATGTATATTAGTGCAGTGTTGAAGTTATCAAAGTGGGTGCAAAGAATAAAGATATCAAATAGTAGTAATAATTTTAAGTTAAAATGAAACATGAACACATGATACATTGTTTTTTATTCACTATTTATGAATGACCATCTTTTGAAAGGACCTTGCTATATGGTTAGGATTTGCTTTGGAAGTGAAACTGGGGAAAGCTGTGCCAGATAGAGAAAATGATATGAGTAGGTTTGTAAAGGTGGGACAGGTCATGGAGGAATCGATGGCAGAAGATGGCTAAGGGCTTTGAAAATATCCTATAAGGGAGTGATTGGCAAAGTGTTTCTAGAGAGGGCTGGATAGTCAATATTATAGGCTTTGAAAGCCATGTGGTCTCGGTTTCAACTATTCAACTTTGCCAGTCTAGAATGACGGCAGTCATAGACAATACACGCTCAAGCGAGTGTGGCAGTGTTCCAATAAAGCTGTGTTTACAAAAGCAGGTAGACAAGATTTGGCCTACAGACTATAGTTTGCTGGCCTCTGCTTCAGGGAATAGGGAATTAATGATTTTTAGTTAAAGGGGAGAGGAAATAAACTAAAGGAGAATAGAACAGATACTAAAGGAAAGGATGGATTGGATAGAACTTTGAAGTAGGAACTTTGAATTTGAAAAATTCAAGGTCAAAGAAAAGAAGTGCCCTTTCATATTCTTGAGCCTAGATGGAGCTATAATAGTGCTGGAATTAAGATCCCCCTGTGGAAGGCTGCAGTGATAAGCCAAATATAGGTAACATCAGTTTCGTAAAGGTGCATGTAAGATCCTCATTGAAAGAGTTTGTAATGGTGCATTTAGCAACCTCCTATGTAAACGTTATTTGGAGATTTTAGTTGGCTACTCTCAGCCTCAGTTATGAGTTCACAGTTTGAAGAGACAGCATGATAAAGGCCAAGAGTACTGACACGATCTCAGAAGAACCCTTGGAATTGAAAGTGCTAAAAAATATTATCCCCTTCAGTCCTTACCATAACTTCTGAAGAATGTGAGGCATGACTTTTTCTTTTCATAGAGAAGGAATCTTAGGGAACTCAGTCCACGTTTCTGTAGCAAAGACTTCCAGTTGGCTTGAGCATCTATCTCAAAACTTCGCAATAGTTTAACCTCAAGCAATTCTGACATCAGAGTCTAATCTGTTATTTGAGTGTTAACTGTAACCACTGTGGAAATTAGGTAAAAAGGGTATTCCACAACACCCTTTCTGAAAAAGATCAAGAAACCAATGACTAGAGCGGTTAACTGGCTTACTTAAAGTTACGTTGCATTCCAACGACAGATTCAAGATCAGAACCTTGTTCTATCGTATTTTCAACCCTGTCCTGTCCATATAATGGCATGATGACCCTTTGAAAAAAACTGTGTACATACAGAGCTTTCCTTCATGCAGTTAGAGTTACTTTAGACATTTCAGACTTTTGCCAAAGTATTAATCCTCACCGCACTCTTATAAAGTAGGACAACTACAATCAAGTGGGTAATAGTTAATTGCTGTCACTGTATTGTGTTCAAAAAAGAAATAGAGCACCAGCTTATCATCATCATACTAACCTAGAATTGTAGGTTCCTGGCGTGCGTTGGGGCCTTTGTGATTCTCGGCAGGGCACCATTGCATTTGGAAATTAGGAAAGGACAGTGCTTAGTGTTGCTTAAATGAAAATTGTCACCTTTCAGAAAAAAAATACTGATGTGTATAATCCTAGTTACTTAATGTGACAATTATAATGGATAAATAAAATTATCAGACAATAAAAAAATGTAATGGCTGGAGATAAAATAAAATTTTTTCTTTGCCAAATGGAGCCCACAGGTATATAACAATGCACATAATGTTTTAGGTATTTGTATACCCATAAATGTCAAATAATGAAGTGTGTATGTGTATATATATATATTTGTATACACATACAAACATATGTATGTGTGTAAATAGACATACATAATATAAATACATGACATATAAAGGAATACATTTAAATTGGACAACATTGTACAAGGAAGGTAAACATTTCTTGATTGAATGGAGTTTTTGACTTTGTGTGCATGATTCCTAATGCTTATTGCAAATATATTCAGAACAAGGAGACTTGTCCTTCGAGTGATTAAAACCATGTGTTTTACAAAACTTTGTATTGCTTCTATGTACTTAGCTTTTAACCTAAGAAAAAGAAATGTGTAAATAGTTTAAATACTTGATTCCTCTTGAGAACAGGTTGGTACAGACAGAATAGGTTGATAGCCCCAGGTAATAAATTTTGCCTTTTTTGTTGCTTTATTTTTCTAGCTTTAAGACTAAAAAGGCTGATCAAACTTCATTGTCCCATGAGGAATGTCTTCCATCTTAAATGTTCTTTGTAGACGTGATATACATATCCAGCATCACTTAGTAAGATGGTTTATAAGAAGGGTAGCAATAAAATGTTCATTCCACGTTGTCATACTTAGGATACACTGCTAAATCAGAGGAGGTTAAAGTAAAGGTGGAATTATTGGTAGATGATTCTGCAACCCAGGTACCCATCAGGTTTAATCTGCTTTACAGCATTTTAAGAAACAATATTGGCAAGTTTTATTATTTTGTTGTGTCTTGAATAATGCTAATTAACTCCTGTTTTTCTGGAGAGACTGAAAACCTCATCACCTTACATAAATACGCTAACAATTGAATTTACACATGCCTATTTTGTTGTCAATTGGTGCCAAACAAATTTCATTCTGTTCTCCCAAAGTCTATCATTGTGCCTTGCTGTTATTGTTTGGCAAGGATTCAGTGAGCCCCGACTGATATTTAATAATATAAAATGATGCAGCATAAATAGCAGTGTGTCTATTGAGAATGATTTTGTGATATCCAACATCTTTACGTTATGGATCTAAATCATGATTACTAGCAATGGACCATCATCACCTGACGTGCTTTAAAGTCATTGCCATGTTGATATTTTCCTTATTATAGTCACTTGTCCTAAAGAGGAGCAGTGACACTTTATTTGCTTATCATTCGTATATTTTATGTTTCTTAAAATCATTTTCTTGCAATGAAATTTTGAACAATCTAAATTTTTTCTATTCCTTTTAGCATTCTAATCTATCAGAATTTTTGCTTCTAATCCATGGACTAGACAGATTGTGTTCAGAAATGCCAGTTTGGACCTGATTATTTATTAATCAAAAGAAGGGTATGAAATATTTTTTTAAAAAAAGCACATTCATTTTGAGAATAATTTATTTTAAACAAATCTGCACACTAGGACTTAAAACAATTTTGTTTAATCTGTACAAATGTTTAATGCAAAATCTTCAATTTAAATGAAGCACGTTAGGTGATCTGATGAATTTCTCCACATTATTTTATATCACACTCAGATTTTGTTGTGTTTTTGTGCTTGGGATTTCTTCATTCCTCCAAGGTGATTTCTTTTGTGGAACTAGCTAAATACTAAAATTAATAAAGCTTTCCATATGTTTCTCATTCACATTCTCTTAAATTGAGTAAGGTAGCTGATTTTCATGTTTAATTTACATGGTTTAACAAAATCCCCCAAACAGAACATAATCCAAACAGGTGGTTTGTAAGGGAGAAATAAAACAAGCATTATTATTATAGACTAGGACAATTCTTTTTCTATTACAAGTCACTTGGATTGAATAAAGTAGACAGCTCATGCTGAGAAAACTGAAATGTAGAGAATGCAAGAGTTAAAAGACAGACGATACAGCAGTAGTGTCTCAGGCACGGACCTCTGAAAATTACGATGGACCATCCGACTTGAATGAATAAAAAGCATGAGCTGATCTGTTGTTTGCTTTCAGTTTTGAAAGTCGTTTTATAAATTGGGCATGCTAATGATTTCATCTTTCTGATTAAATTTATAAATTCATTTATTTCTCCTGTGTTAATTGCATTTGTAAGGGGTTAGTGGCAATTATTTTTATTGCTGACTATATTTTTTCCCTCTTTTGAGGCACAGATTTTTGTAAAGTAAAAATGTTTCTGATTATGCCGGCATAGTTCTTAGAAGCATTTACTCATTTGCTTAGACTCTAATTTTAGAGTGATATCAGCCTTAAAGCTGTGTCTTACAATTTAACACTTCACCTGAGATGTTTAGATCTTAATTTGGGAAATTCTAATTTTGGATCCTAAATATGTGTTTCCAAATAGGTATAATCTTAGTTCTGCCAAGTATTATACAGTACAATAAAATCCCTCATGTTACAAAATAAATTTTCTAAGTATTTAAATCAAATCAGATGCTTTCTTTTTATGCTGATGTCTATACGCTTCATAGAAAATTGATTGCTTTTGAAAGGCACTTCTTCCTGTTTTTCCATTTAATTGACATAAAAGAAATAGCACGTGTTCAGGAGCAGTGATTTTTGAAAGTTACTGGTAGATCCATATATTTTAATTGTAGAAGTCCTGGACATGAGGAGTGTTTTGCATTACATTCTGCACCTGATCACATGCCCGTTGGAAGGTTTCCAGAGTGTGGTCTAGAAGGCACTGTTACTTCCAACTTGTGCCACTGAAATTAAGATCTGCTCCCCAGAGAAGACAAGTGAATTAACACAGTATGCTTTATGCACAGTGAAAACAAACTAATTTGGGTTACCTCTTTGCTTCAAACTGTAATAAGTGCAATAGCATACACCTACAGCTGATTAAGGAAAACTCTGTTTTTGATATTAAATATAGAATCAATGATTTACTACCTGGCTTTCTTTTAGGTTCTTTTTAAAAGCTGTGATTCTCTAAACACTAGAGTTTTATGCTAACTACAGTGCAGAGAAACACTCTCCCTTCTCTTGTCTTTCTGTTTTCTCATTTTTA
This sequence comes from Perodicticus potto, assembly GCA_963574655.1. NCBI lineage: Eukaryota > Metazoa > Chordata > Mammalia > Primates > Lorisidae > Perodicticus > Perodicticus potto. The sequence goes on along the minus strand of CAUYRH010042058.1, from coordinate 46,021 downwards.
ACTTTTTGTTACATAAGAAGTAGGCTGATGGCTGATAGAAGATAATTAACATTAAAAATCAAGATACACATAGCTTACCTCTTTAGATGTATCAAATACATTTGAATAGGGAGAAGTCATCAATGCCATATATTAGCAAATAAATAATAATCACTCAGACATGAAGACGTACTCAGAGACTGGAAGAGTTTGGTGATGAAGACAGGAGAAATAATAGAAATGTGCACCAGGGCTGTTGGTGTATCTTGCAGGGAATATCTAGAAAATTAGATTAATCAAGGAGCAGACATTTGGAAGAAAGTTTGTGTGAATGCCTGACAATCTTGCTCTTTCCCTCATTTCAAATGTTGGCAGGGTAGCAGGCGGCTCCAAGGGAAATGTGCTCCTTTCATACTTGAGTAATTGATGAATTGTATGCAATATGCAAATGAGAATCCATAAATCTTATGAATGACAGCTTAATTTATGTGAGCCTTAATGAATGCAGGATTAGATTTTAATTAAATATCCTCAAAGGCACCCTGAGTAGTAGATTTTTTTAGGCCTTGTTTTTTGAAGACTTGTTTCTCAAGCAATGCATTTTACAAAGCAGAAAATCAGGCAAAGCACTTGGTCTATATTTTAATAATAAGCATTGTTTCATGTTACATAGAAAATAGCAGATCACTTGATGTATTCAACAAAATATATACGGATCTCTGTTTTCTACACATTTCACTAAATTTGATTACTTTAATTACTGTTGGTCTCTGATGTCATATGCTATTTATAATTACAAGAAAGTTATTAAAACTTTACCAAAAATACACTAGAGCTGAAGAATTGTTTAATAAAAGATTATATTAGATAGATAAACATTTAAAGTATCAAATCTAATTTGAATAAAATAAGGTCTTCCTAAGCACTTCTTCTTTTTCAAAATTGCCTCTCTAGACAATACCTAATGAGATAAGATGATAAATAAGACTATTTTATACATGATATTTAATAAGGAGAATTGCATACTAAAATTAAACTGAAATGATGTATGCTCCTGTAGAATAGTTACATGTTTAATTCACTTTAATACTTTGGACTATAGTACAGGTTTTTTATTGACTGTGTACCAGATGAGAAATAACATTTTACTTTTCGGCTAAGCATCTGCTTTTTGAATTAGAATTTGTTTAATTTAGGATTAAAATGCAGGAATGATTTGGTGTTTAGCAACATTTATTTCTTTCATTTACAATGTTTTCTTGTTAAATCACACTGAGCTTACTTTTTTAGTACTCCTTAGTTTTTTCACCTAAATCAGTATTAAATCTCAAACATAAAAGTATTTTTTTGATACTCAGTAACACTATAAGTGCCTATGGGCATACAAATAGAAAAATGCACATTTTGTCCTCATAATGACAAAAATTAAATAGTTTCAAAATTGAGCTTATTCACCTACCCTCTGTGCAGGTGTGCAGGTATGTAATGGATTGAGAAAAACAGAGGTTTAAAACATGGTACAATCTTGGTCCACAGTTTAGGTTCTGGTGAAGACATTGAAATCACTTGCACGATTTTGGGTGGATGACTGTGTGTTCATTTATAATGAAAAGGGCCCATAACTTTCAACAGGTTTTCTAAGGGGATTTGATTTTGAAAAGGATAAACTCCTATAATGCAAAAGATAATAGCAATTATATAACTTTATGGAGCAAAGTATATCATTTGAAATGAGAAAAAATGTAAATCGAGTTCCTGTATAAACTATGCAACTTTCTAAAGCATCAGTGATGCAGAGCACGCTTTTCTTATATCTTCCATTATTACATTTTTAATACTGTATTATTTATTTTCAAAACAGTATCCAAGCAAAATATCCTGGATTTGTGTTTTATTTGCAGTGATGATGGCTATCTCAAATATTATGATGAATTAAGGAGTTCATTTCTCTAAAAGATGTTATCAATTGTATTCTTAACCTGTTTAAGCAAAGAACATCTATTTATTAAAGGAAAATTTATAAGTGCTGCATAAAATGGCAATGTAGTTCTAGAACAAAACAAACATTTTAAAATATTTTCGAAAAACATCAAGATTTAACTGGTTTTACAGTTTATTTTTTATATGGTTTGATCAACTATACTATTTTTGTAGCACCCTTTTCCCTAGGAGTTAATAAGCAAAGATATTTTACTTTAATAATGAAAGTAAGTAACACAACAAACTCAAAAAGGGGAGTCTTGAATCAAATGAGGGTTTTTAAGAGGAGTTTTATAAGTTGAATTTGTACTGTGGTTAATGTATATTTCTCTCTCTTTTGTCTTCCTTTTTGAAATTGAACTGAATCTGTCACTTTCTTTTCTTTTTTTTAATTTTTTTTTATTATTAAATCATAGTTGTGTACATTAGTGCCGTCATGGGGCACAATGTGCTGACTTCATATACAATCTGAAATATTTTCATCAAACTGTTTAACATAGACTTCATGGCCTTTTAATCACTATATGATGACATTTGTATTCTGCATTTACTAAGTTTTGCCTGTACCCTTCTAAGATGTTTATTTTCTTAAAGGTTATGTTGCTCAGAACATTTCGAACTATGACAATGGAGGTGCTTTTTGATGAATATAGCTTTTTTGAAGATAACTCTTAACAATGCTTTGATGAGACTTGTTTTGTTGAAAAATTTTAAGCCTTTTTTGCTCTATTAATTTCATTTCCAAAGTAGTTATTTTCATCATTTTTCTATTAAAATGTTTTCCAGAAGTTCAGTTTAACTAAGATATGTTGTAATCCATACATGGAATGCACTCTTTCCCAATTGTAATATCTTTCATTTAGACGTTTTATGCTTGCACTCATAATTGTTGGAAAGAACTGCTTATTTCTGTTCAAATCCAAAAGTTATAGTTAGATGTGATTGACACTCATTATAACATAAAGATTCATACATGAAGAAAACTTTCTAAGAAGAGTGTTTTAGACTGCCAAGTATTTGAAGATTTTTATTTCCCTGATGTGGTCTTTATTGGAGCTAATTTGAACTCAAAAAAATTGGCTATAAATTATAAAGAAAATTAGTTGCAAGTTCCTTTACAAATGTTCTGTGTTTAAAACTCTAGGCATAATGTAGTGGGTTTTATTTGTTATTAACTTAGCAAATAAGCTAAGATAAATTTCCTATATATTTTTAGATGTAAGTAATACTTTATCCAATAGCTTTTGAAGTAATTCATCTCCTTTGCTGTATACAAAAAGGGAGAAATTTAGAAAAAGAAGTATATGGTATAGGTTTATCGTTTCAAGGGTGTCTCCAAGTTATTTTGAACAAGTTACAAAGTTTTATGTAAATTTTAATGATTTCAGGATTTTGTGTTGGTCAGTTGGGGTAATTTAAAATTTAATTTGGCATGCATTGAATATGTTATTTTAACTATTGTAAGTGCAATTATATTGGTCCATTTAGGAAATTATATTTGTTAAAGGGCAAAAAGTTTTGCCTGGTTCTGAGTCACCAAATGGAATTGTGCAAGTATAGAAATTGTTTTCAGTACAGTTTTTAGGTAGGTTTTCAAATGTAAAATTACTTTTCATTTGAGCTGAACAGAATAAATACAACCAGAAGCTGTTTAGAAGTTTTTGATGTTAGAAATCTTTCCGTATTTGTTGTCTTTATTAGAAAATGAACAAGTTTGAACTACTTCTTGCTCGATACAACTTTGTTTTTTTACTTAGGTTTGAGTAATAGTCTACAAATTTTCAATACGGAAATGACTGACTTCAGACTAACCTAAGAATTGTTGCTGCCCATCAAAATGTTCTGAAAGGACAGTGAAAACAAAGTGCAAAATAATAATCTATTATTTCGATTATTAAGAAACAGAGGAGGACTGATGTAGGATTAGAACCTAAATTTTAAACAGAGCACTTATGAAAAACAGATTCTTAGGAGTTAGAGACCATCCCGAGCAGAGCAAGACCCCATCCCTACCCAAAATAGAAAGAATTGGCAAGGCACGGTGCCCTGTGCTTGCAGTCCCAGCTACGAGGAGGCTGAGGCAAGAGGTTCACTTGAGTCCAGGAGTTTGAAATTGCAGTGAGATATGATGATGCCACTGCACTCTATCCTAAGAGACTGTCTCAAAAAACAAGCATTCCCCCCTTCTAATTCTTAGTTATATGTCAAGTGTGAATCAATATCAAAAGGGATGTTCAGCATTACTCTTCATATATTTATTTGTGCTGTCCGAAGTTATGAAGTATCTTGAAACATAACACCAGGTATTTGGGGTATTATGGTAAATAAGAAACATTTTAAGGGCTTTCATTTTATTTGTAATAGATAAATATATAGCTCTTCTCTGATAACCACAATCTGTTAAAAAAAAGATGAAAACATAAGAAGGAACTCAGCACATTCTGCTTTTTTGAATTTGGATAGCATTGGGGCATTACTTGCAAAGTCTCCAAAGAAGAGTTATTCTAAACTTACCCTCTCTTTGGAAGTATTGAGTGACAGTACAAACAGGATCCTCCTCTTCTTGGACCAAATCCCCAAATTTATCCTACTTTCTCTGTGAGAAAGCTAGGAATGGTATATTTAATCTCCACTGTGTGGATGTAGACAATCTCAAACTTTTTAGTTCATACGAACAGGCAAAAACTGAAACTTCTCCCTCCTGATTCAAAATTCTGACTCATTTCTCATCTTGTTAAACTGTGGTGCTGTGCGACTGGACTTTCAGTTTTTATCAACCTATTTAGAACTATTGTTTAGAACTAGGAAGATGAAAAGATAAATGAGAAACACGCGCACATATATGCATGCTTTGGGATTATTTTAAAAGCATCCACATTTTCACATTTTAAATTAATATGAGCCACGCTTCCCATAATGATATTGTTCGAGTATTATTACCTTGCAGTACTCTCCTCTATTTCCAAGTTCTATCTCTTAAATAAAGGCTATCTTTGGTGGTCAGTATGATTTCATCATTAGAGATTGCAATTGGGAAACCACAGGAGTTTCACATATAAGGGACTTGTTACATTCTGTTTCATAGTCTTTAAAAGGGAATTTTTTTTTTTTTAAATAAAACAAGTTATTTTTTCAAATCCGCTTATCTTCTATCCAAAGACATAAAAATCCCATAGGAAATTTGAATTCATTGTCAGGTTCAACAAATTTCAAGGTGGACAGTTAGTATGATGAGGAGAATAAAACAAAACTTACTGAACTTCTTAAAGTCACCCTGCATGTGACCATGTAAAGCTAAAAGGAAGATGGTTTCCTCTATTTCACCCTGAGTGTATTATCTATGTATAACATAGAAACTCACATATAGTACCTAGCACATTCAGTTTATGTACAAAGGAATATACTTTCTCTAATAGAACAGGTACACAAATTATTCGGTGTAATGATTAACACTGGAGTAAAGGTAACTTAAAGGCATGGACTTATAATTGCCTAAGAGATAATTTCTAATTCTCTCCTGAAAATAAATGTCATTATAATTAGATTTGCTATTCAAAAAATTGCTAACGCCTTCAAATATATATTCTATAACTTTTTAAGGGTCTATGATATACCACTCGCGAAGTAAAATGCTTTAACATACTGTTAAGACTTTACCTCTTTTGTGTTTACATGGATGGAGCTGGAGCATATTCTTCTTAGCAAAGTATCTCAAGAATGGAAGAAAAAGTATCCAATGTACTCAGCCCTAATATAGAGCTAATTTATAGCTTTCATATGAAGGCTAAAACCCAATTATAGCACAAGAATACAGGGAAAAGGGAAAGGGCGGGGAGGGGAGGGGGGAGTTTGGGTGGAGGGAGGGCAATTGGGTGGGATCACACCTACGGTGCATCTTAGTAGGGTACTGGTGAAACTTATTAAATGTAGAGTATCGATGTGTTTATATAGTGATTAAGAAAATGCTATGAGGTCTATCTCTCACAGTACGATCAAAATGTTTCTGATTGTATATGAAGCACATTCTGCCCTATGATTGCACCAATGTACACAATTATGATTTAATAAAATTATTAAAAAAAAGAACAATTAAAATAATAAAGATAACCATATAATGATGAAAGAAGAAAAAAAAAAACAAAATTAGTTCCTCTATAAAATGAAAGAAAAGAGAATACCCTAAACTAATTTACAACTTTAAAATTAATGTACATTCACTAAAACTAAATGGTTGTTCACAGATGGAATATTAACAGTAAATCGGTAAATGCAAAGGTCAAGTTAAAGTCCTGGGTAGCTTACTCAGAATGTGATGTGGACAGCCCACCGTTGCTGAAGAGTTCACTGAAAGGAGGAAAAAAAATAAAAATAAGAGATTTAGATCTAAGCCCAAGTTGTTTGCCAGAATATATCCGTGTGGTATTTTTTAGTTGAATCATAATTTTCTGTGCATAAATCATTCATTTTTTCATCAAGTCAGCTATTTTTTGACAATCTATAAGTATCTTTGTGATTTTTAATATTATGCCATCAGAGTACAAAGATAGCTATACACAATCCCTCAAGTCAAGGAATTTAGTACTCAGCAAGGCAAAGACAGGCGTAAATCCTCTTCAAAATAAAAATTTCAATAAAATTACATGAAAGTGTATAGAACTGTATAAATAAACCTACCTGGAAGGACAGATTTATTTCCTGCAGGAGGCTGATTTTGAACTTGACTCAGAAGACCCTGCAGGGGAGGGCACAGGAAAAGCAAAAAGAGGATGGGCAGTGCCAGGGGAGCAGATTGAGCCAAGATGTCCTATAGGAGCAGGGGTGGTTCTGTACTGCTGGGCCCGGGGAACATTGTAGAGAATAAAGAGAAATTATTTTAGCTGAAGTCAGACTGTAGATAGCCTTGCATTCTTCACAAAGGAACTTAAATAATTTTTTCCTGGCAAATGAACAAGTGGCTTAGCTGATTTTCATGGTTATAAAGGATGGATTGGACTTTCACATGTGCAAGGCAGTGTGCAGGAAATGGCAATGGTTCCGGTGACATGAGGAGCTTGAAAAACAATCAGGGACAGTCGGAGTTAGAGAGGTGGAGACAGATTCTAAAATCACTACTGAGGTATAATTAACAGAACTTGATAACTATTTGCGTATGCATGAAGGGGTGGTGAAGAGAGAGAGGATTCAGAGGTTTATCAGGGAACTGGATCAGTGGTGGTTTTGAATGTTATGCCCCTAACCAGGGCTTGGGTGGGTGAAAGAATATCTGTCAGAACCTGGAGCTCAAAGGAAAAGGAAAGCTGGACGTATGATCCAAAAGTCTTGGAGTGGAAACGATGTTTGGAACTCCAGAGTGGAGATTCCCACCACACTGACGATCAAGACTAGAGTGCTGGGGGAGGGGGAAGGACATGTGAGGGGAAGTTTAATAAATAAGTAGCCAAAGAGATTAAGGAAGCATGTCCAGAAAGGTATATGGAAAACTCAAAATTTCCCTGAGGATAGAGGAGAAGAGATTTAAAGACTTAGGGATAGCCAGGCACAGTGGCTCACATCTGTAATCTTGTATTCTGGGAGGCCAAGGCAGGTGGATTACTTAAGCTCAGGAGTTCAAGACCAGCCTGGACAAGAGTGAGACTGTGTCTCCTACTGAAAATAGAAAAACCAGATGGGTGTTGTGGCAGGTGCCTGTAGTCCCAGCTACTGGGGAGGCTGAAGCAAGAGGATCACTTGAGCCCAACAGTTTGAGGTTGCTGTGAGATATGATGCCACAGAACTCTACCTAGGGCAACAGAGTGAGACTCTGGCTAAAAAATAAAAATAAAAAAAAAGACTCGGGATGAGTGAACCATTTCAGAGTGATTGGCATGGTGGATAGGGAAGACTGGATAGCTGCTGGTGGGCCTGCCAAGTGGGAAAATATTGGCAACATTTGATTAAACATGGAGAGAAGCAGATGGGAACAATGACCTTTGTGTACAGATGCATAGGATTTATTTCATTTGTTTAAAAATAAGCATTCATCCATACTCGTTTTTACTTATTGATAGCCATTCTAAACTTATGGGGAAAAGATCATCATTTCCAAGATAGCTCAGCAAGAATTACAGTGTTCTGCACTGCATAGAATTTTACACAACCATCAAAGAGATTGATTGAGGCTATAGGGAATTAATTTGATTGGTTGAATATACATATTTTCTTATGAATAAATGGTACACCTCCCTGGTACACCTCCCAGAATTGTCTCAGGGAACAATACCACACATAATAGCTGCATCTTAAAACATTCGTGGGAGGAACACCATTGTGGGTTTTAGAACATAATCATGAGACATCGTATCTGATTGTCAAAGATTCTTATATTTTGGCCAACAAATATTCCTCAAAATTCAACTCCTGTTGTTGCTAGAAGTGGCAGGCTTGCTTGGCATCATGTTCAGGAAATGCCTATGTGTGAGGCATCTGTGCCAGCCCCAGAGAGCTGCTCGGTGCAGTATTCCACGATCTTCATCTGCATTTCACATCCGTGGCTGAGCAGCACATTTTTTTAAAGCTTGGTTACTTGGTGCTTGTCAAGGGGGGAAATGCAGTGTTTTCTCTGAAAAAGTCAGAGATTCTCCATGGTGACATTCAGAAATATACATCCAAGGAAAGTTCTTTCTTTGAGATAATGGGAAGTAATTTGGGGTTGACTTTGTTTCCAGGGTGTTTCAGAGGTTTTGTGGTTTTGTATGTATGTGTTTAAAGCCATGGAGGATATAAAGCAGAGAAGGCAGAGCCCAGGAATAAACTTCCCTAAGTGACCTTTAGTTCCCCAAGGCATGTAATACCTACTTCTGGCTGTACCTGTAGACAGACACCCATGACTCTGAAGCTGGGACCCCTGACCAGCCTGCACCTGGGGTCCCCATCACTTCTGTCTCTGTCTCTCCCTCCTTTGAGAGAGAGAGAGGATGTGTGTGTGCATGTGTGTGTGTGTGTGTGTGTGTCTTTTTTTTGCTTTCTCTTTTGGGTTAAAATAAAAAACCCTGTAAATATGTTGGAGACACGGTGACGTTCTGTCTCAGTACAGAGCATTGTGAGATGGTGGTAATGATAATTATGTCTATCTTAGTTTATTGTTAGAAGAGCTGTCTCTGGTCTGTCACAACCTCAGACCTGTGACATCCCAGCTTTGTGCTGCACAAATCTCTCCTAGATAGTAGACTCCAGCGGTGAAGCAGGCTACTCCCAGCAAGCCGAGTTGGAGCCAGCAAGAAATGAAACTGTCTGCAATAAATACTTATTTAGACCAAACTATTAATGTTTAGTGGCAGAAAAGTGGCTCCCCTTGTCATTCGATTGAGTGATGAGAGCATATGTGTTTCCTTGATAAGATTGCGGCCAGCTTGGCTTTTGGTCCCAAAGGTAGATGAAGATTCCCCTGACTGCAGGGAAGGAGGGCTCCAGGGATGCCTGGTTTCTTTTCTCTGTATCTGTGCCAGAGCGTATCTCCCTTAGTCATCTCACCAACTGTTTTTAAACTTAATCACACTGAACTTTTTGTATATGTTTGCCTGACAATAAATGGGTCTGGGTCTGGGGAGAGAGAGTGTAGAGAAAAATACATCTTTATTAGGAGAGAAATAAGAAACCACTCTCATTGTTTAGAGTAACCTTTAGTGTAAACGAGGCCAGTTATAATGAGGATAAAATGAGAGAAAACTTTTCGTTTGTTTGGAAAAAATACCATGATAAAAATTTAAAACTAGTTTTAATGAGTTCTAAGCTAAAAAGTATTTTTGATTCTCTCACAACTGTCTTCTCTGATATTGTAAACCTTAAAAATACTCCAATTCTTTTGGACTCAAATTTTCTTTCCTTAGTAACTCTTGTGCTTAACACCGTAAAACCAAATGAAGTTGTTACCACTTAGAATATTTGCATGTAAGGATTAAAACTCCACATAAATATACTGGAATGTATTTAGCTTCTCTTTAGGTTACATTTATAACTTTATTTTTTTAGAAGATAAATTTGGTATGAGATTTTCTTTTTTAAAGTAAATACTTAGAGATACTTTGTTTTCATCCGGTCTGTTTTGCTCAAAGCCTGTAACACAGTTTCATATCCCGAAGGCTCAAAGCCTATAGCACAGTTTCAAAATCTGGGAGGCTGCAACAGGTTGATGGCTTGAGCTCAGGAGTTCAATACCAGCTTAAGCAAGAGCAAGATCCCATCTCTATTAAAAATAGAAAAACCACCAGGCATTATGTCAGGCGCCTGTAGTCCCAGCTACTTGGGAAGCTGAGGCCAGAGGACCCCTTGAGCCCAAGAAATTGAGGTTGCTGTGAGCTGTACTATACAGATGCTAGAGCTCTCTGCTCAGGGTGATGGAGTAAGACTGTCTCAAAAAAAAAAAAAAACCAGGGCCAGCTTCACAGTCTTATTCCTCACCAAGTGCTTTCCTTGTCCTGGGGTTGGTTGGTTCTCTGTCCTTACCAATTAATGATGTGGTATTTCTTGACCTCGGTGAGCTTGGGTTTCAGGTTTTACATTCATTCCAGCCTTACTTCTTATCTTGAAGGACAGCCTGCCAAATAAGCAGGTTGGATGGTGCAATATGACTGAGGTATACAATATCTTACAATCTTACCCTCTTCGAAATTTAGAGCCATGCTGTTCTGCCTATTTGCAAGTCAGACTTTAGGCTTCTCCAACCTCCCAAACAGCAGTGACCCTGAAGTCCATGGGAGTTGGGTGGGGGGAGAGCTCTGTGACAGCTAAAATTACTGTCTCCAAGCCCAGGAACCATATGCATTTAGCTAGAACTAAACATGGAGGGTTCTCACTCTAATTTGAGGCACCATTTAAATTAACTTAGTTATCTGGTTCTTTTTTTCTTTTTCCACTAAAGAAGATAGAAATTGTTAAAAGGAGGTAGAGTTCTGCTTAAGGCAGGTATGCTGGCTGTAGAGAGAAGTGATCACAGCCAGACCTCCTACGAGCTTCTATGGAGCACATAGCAAGGAACAAACAAAACCAGGAAAGGGCAGAGGGCTGGTCAGCGTCCATGCAGTCTGCCTCATGTATTCTAAGAGGCCCTAGGCCGGCGGCCCTAGATCATAGCTCATTACAACAGAGATGTGTCCCCTGATCAATGTGGGCCATCAAGTAAAAAATCAACTGCTCCATTTATTTAAGAAAGATAAAAATTTAATTTGTTTCCCCAAAAGTCCCGTTTTCAAATATGGTTATGCAAAGATTGGTCTGCAAAAGGGGCAAGTTTCCATTATTTAGGAATCACACGTTCCTGTTCTCGCCTCTCTCTGAGCACTGCTAGAGGGAAATTTTGCTTTGGGATAAAATTTCTTTTGCTCATATAGGTCATGGCTCTGTTTGCCAAACCTGATTCCCTCTGTCTGTTGGTTATCTCCCAAAATTAAATTCTCCCTTGAAAAATAAAGAATGCCTCATGACTTTGATTCCTCTCATTCCTCCATTCAAGAGATAAGTACATACCTTTGAAATTTATTTAGCATAGTTTCGTTTTCTGAAGTTTCATAGACTATAAAAAAATATTATGGCAAAATACTAACGTAAGCCTCAGATTTTATAACCATTATCTACCAGCCAGTCTCCATAGCTTCCATCTAAAAGATAATGCTACATTTCCTGTTTTCTTGTGTCTGCGTGGTTGTTTGTTTTCCTCCCCCCAAATCACTAAAAGTGATGAACGAAGTTTCTTTTCATTATGGGATGTGGTTGTGTTCCGATTTTCCTTCTGATATCTAGATTGCTAATTACAAGCTGCAGTAGTTGCAATGAGCCGATCACAGATGTCATCCTAAAATTTTTACCTCCCTCTTTAGTTCTCCAACAGGGTAAAATCTTGATTAACGAATGCCCTTGAAGTCCCTCTTTGTGTAAATGCAGTCACAGTAAATGAAAAAAAAAAAGTACCTTCATGAATCAGGCAGGAGGGCTGTGTCTACCCAGCGTCCATAGATCTCCACCCACACTGGAGGTCAGACTCAAGGCCAGGCCAGCCTCAGAAGCCTGGGGTCTATCTTCTCCAGCCCAGCTCTGGTTTCCTCTCTCAGTACATAATTCTGTCTTCACAGTTATTGCTTTCTCTCTTTATAAACAAGGTGTTATCCTTTTTACTTTCCTCTTCCTCCATACACAGAGCGTATTGGTCATTTTCAGTTGGAATTGTTACCTCCGCGGTACCTTTCCACTGGAAACCTTTGATGCCTAGTTGAGAAATGAACATCGTTTTGTTCTGTTCCATTTTAAAAGTGCTAGGCACGAGAAGTGAGGCGAGAGAGAGAGGATGGAACATGAACAAGCAGTGACTCAGTAGACCTAAAATTGCAGCTGGTGAAACCTGCGACCACGGCCCGAATGGGCAGATAGTGGCGAACGTCACAGCTGCCTCAGACCCTCTCCACCCTTCTCTTTCTTTATTTAGGGGTGCTCAAACTATGGCCTGCGGGCCATGTGAGCTGGTGTGAATTATATTGGTTCCCGTTTTGTTTTTTACTTCAAAATAAGATATGTGCAGTGTGCATAGGAATTCATAGTTGTTTTTTTTAAACTATAGTCCAGCCCTCCAACGGTCTGAGGGACAGTGAATTGTCCCCCTGTTTAAAAAGTTTGAGGATGCCTGCTTTACTTTTTTTATTTCTGCCAACCACCGGGGACACATTCCTTTTTCCTGCCTAAAGTATGGACAAATTTTTTGTTGTCAGAGCTTTGTTGAAATAAAATTGGCATTTGGAAGAAGAAACATTTGCTGGCAAGCTTAGAAGGGGTGCGACTCGCAAAGCGCTGAAGGGAGAAAGTTTATGTGGTTTGGGTCTGTGATCTGGTAAAACAGGCCAGAGGAAGCCTGATTTGGGGGTCAGGCTGGTGCCTTAGGCTGGAGCTTTGGGGACCGTTACTATCTCAGTTCCTGGCACTATTTCTCTAGGTGGTAGCACTCACCAGCCACCTGCAACAAATTCTGCTGGGTGCTGTTTCCAAGTGTACCCCAGAAGGGTTCAGTTGGCATAGGTTAAGAATGGGCCTAGAGAGCTACATTTTAACAAATTCTCCATTAATCTTCTGCTCCTAAAACTTTTCAAGGTTCTAGTTCCCCCAATCATTTACGAATGCATAGCCAGACTGTTTACATTGAGGGGACTGACTCACCCTGGTTATACACATACAAAACTTCGGTATAAACCAGGAGGCAAGTTTAACCTTTTGCCCCTAGAGTGTGGGGATACTGGGGTATAGCTGGGGAAGCCCAGCGTGCTGTTCCTTCACTCTCGCCCAACCTTTATATGTAACTCTGCATGTGGGAATCCTCTTCTTTTACCCTCAGCCCATTTTCCCTTTCCATGAAAAGTATGAACAATTAAGATATATATGTTAAACAAGGCTCGGCTGTCTTCTTGTCAGGCTAAAATCTTGGGAAGATTTCTATAGCCCCTGCCCGCCAACCCCAGGAACCTGCTGTGGCCTTGTACCAACGTAGGTGGTCGCCCTTAATGTGCCACTGCCTCTTACTTATGTGTGTTTCTCTCCTATTAAACGCTGAATTTAATTGTAACACTGAGCTGCCCCCAATGCCTGCCCTGAAGTTACTGCTCCATAAATGGTTGTCAAATGGAAGGATGACCTTGAAGATCTCATGAGGACTCCTGACACGTGTTCTCGATTTTGATCCTCTCCGGCGTAAGGAATGGCTGAATGCGTGTTTTCTGTAAAATTAAAGATGTTTGTATCATACTTGGCTTCCTCTGAGCCTTTCAAAAATGTGTTTTAAGAACAAAAAGGATAGGAAGAAAATCAAGATGCTTTGAGGATCTAAACACTTGTAAAGTACATTTTTCTAAATGCCGCAAAATGCTTTAAAGAACTCCAAGTAAATTTAAGAGGGGATCTACTGGATTTGGGCTAAGTGCTAAAAAAAAATTTTTCTTAATTCCCTATCCAAATACTTCAACTTAAATTTACTGGTAGCTATTTCAGAGGAAGATGGGAACTCTGCAATCCTTAGTTTGTTATAAAGAAAATGTTTTTGTCTTCAAATGTTTAGAGGAAGGATTAAAGGCAATTTATGGCTAGGGTAGAAAGTAATAAAAGTGGTAACAATAGAGTGTCTTCTAAATTGTCATCATTTTCTGGAATTACTAAACAACATCAAGCCAGCAGGCATTTTATGTCCAAAAGGAATTGCTTTCCTTTGTCCTGGCTTAATGTAAGCTATAACATCAATCTTGTAGCTGCAAGATTGTTTAAAAAGTGAAGTTGACTCAGTTATATAGATGAATTCTGTCATTAGATATTTTGCCACAGGGCTCAGGCAATATATTTGCAATTTATTTCTTTCAGGAAATTATATGGCAAGGTCTGTGTAAAATGTGTTAAGATCAACCCATGGTCTTTTTGGTTTCTCTAGAAATGCACCATCTTTCATTCCTAAGGGAAAAAATGTAAGATACTAAAAAGTAAATTAACCAGATAGGTTATTTTCCTTTTCTATAGATCCCATTTTTATTAATAAAATCCCTGCTTACAGACTTAACTATTTGTTTAACTAAAACAATCATGACTCTCTATAGCATTTCACAATTTATCAAGAACATTTAAAATACAGGTGTGTTTGATCTTTGCAATAATTCTGTATAGTAAAAATGGTAATGATTTAATATAAAATTGAGATATAATTGATCCCTTTCACTATTTGAGGGAATACTGAGCTTCAAGGATAGTAGGACATTACCAGTGTCAAATAGCAGAGCCAGAACTTGATATAGGACTTATCTCCAAATTGTGTCTTCTTTACCTCTGCCTCTGGCAAATTCAATACCATTTTACTTGGCATGTATGTTTATAAAGTAATACTAGAAATATTAAAATGTTTTTCTGCTTACTCTTTCCTTTATCAATTAAGTAGTTGTTCCCATGCTTGACAAAGTTCAATTTTAGAAACTGCTCAACTATTCCTTGGGAATGACTTTCATGCATGGGTGTATATGATGTAGAAAATGAATCTGCATTTTAAATAAACATGTGAATGTTTATCAGGTTCTCTTGATTTAATGCTTTTAATGCTTCTAATTTATGTCCTGGTGCCAATGCTATTTATGTAATAGAGTCAATCTCAGTACCCTCACCTGAAAATAAGGATTATCTCTTTATTTTCATATATAAGATTTGTTTTATATAGGATGAAATGTATAGAAATTGTCATGTGTTTGCATACTGATGCAGTTATCACCCTTTGATGCCAAAAATCCCTAGACAAACTACCCTATGTAGCTCTAACAGTCTAGGTTTTTAAATCAAAAGTCAGATAATATTCTTGTGTGTCTGGTATTATTTTCTTCAGTAAGGCCAACTCATATTGAGTTGAGCTTTTTTTACTTACTCTAAGATGGATTGCAACAATCTGTGTATAGCTTTTAGTTTAATACATGTGTCTTCTCCCCACTCAGGGTAAAAGAAGCCGAAGAGGTGTGTAAACAGAAAAAAGGAAAATCACTTTATAAAATAAAACCAAGACATGACTCTGGGATTGTAAGTATTTCACTTTACAGGTTTCCGACTTGTGATCTTCTTTGACTTGCAAACCCTGTTGCCATGATATATACAGATTCGTTTTAATTATTTTCCCCAAGTCTGGATAAATAATGAGCTTCTGACTTTACGAATCTCCTTGTCCTTACCCCTTTAATCAGCCCCAGAAGGCTAACAGAATCTCGATATTCAGTATTCAAAGAGTAAGAATGGAGAGAAATCTGCCTGTGATGTCCATTTATATGGACATGTACACGTTGGTAGGTATGGGTAGGAGGCCATCTTTCACTTTCTTTATTCCTCGTGAATCTACAGGCTGCATTTGAACCCACAGTGACCGCTATAATTGGCTTAGCTTCATTGGGATCTAAATATGATGGGGAATGCCAGGAGCAGAGCGATGCTTTGCACTGGGTGCCCAGCCCAGGGTCATGTGCACAGATAGCTCTGCAGAGTTGGCTGCTCAACAGCTGTCAGACCATAGTCTGAGTTTAACCAGCTCATCCCATTTCCTTCTTGCCCATTCCTCCTTCAAAACAAAAGGCCAAGCTGTACACCCTGGGAGGGGAGGCCTTGGTTAAAATGACAGATTTTCCCTTTTGATACTGAAGATGTTCTGTTGAATGTTCAGAGGGATTACCACTTGGTATGTAAGTAAACGGTGCTGTTGTTTTAAGTTAGGCCCTAAAATAGGAGCATTTTAAATTGGATTAGTCTAACTTAGTCTAAACGGAAAAGACATAAAATAACTCAAGTTGGGATGTGATTAAATAGCCCTATTTCCAAAAATTTAGGAATCATGTCTTCATTTAAAAGCTATTTCCCGTTAGTTTCCCTGTACCAAAATGATTGTTATTGAGTGACAAGTATTACGTCATGTTCCAGCTGATTTTCTTCTCTTTTCTGATAAAACTTTATTGAATAAGGAGGAATAATTATTTATTAGTTAACCTCAAGATTATGCTATTATAAGGAAAGAAAAGCATTAATCATGAAATGAAACAACCAATTTAGTTTTCATATTCATCTGTTTGTATTTAGGATTGAGGCTGAGAAAGGATGAGTTGGTTCCCTTTCCTGTAATTTTTAAGCTTTATTTATTCTCAATACTTGGTCACTTATCTTGATGAAAACTCTAAACGGTGATACTGATCTTACTTATATTTTTTCCCCTTATGTGTTGATGTTTAACATTTTCTGAGAAAATTTAACCCAAATCAAAAGGTCTTCTTTGGGCGACTCTAAACTTCTTCCTTTTTAAAAAAGTTCTAAGTTCTTCTCTCTAACCATAAGTCTTATCTGGTGTATTTATTTTCAGAAAGCAAAGATAAGCATGAAAACCTGAAGAGCAAACAGGAGAGTGAAAAGGAGTCATTGCCACAACCTTCACATGATTCAGCTGCCCTGAGGTTGGGAAGAAAACGACTTCGTTCTGATCATTTGTCTTCTTGACTTCTTGCATAATCTTTACGTTCTCTAGACAATTCACTAATCATTGAATTTTACTGTATATTCAGATACAAATGCAAAAGCCCTAGACCAGTGGAGAACTTGACCCTTACCTTTTTGTAACAGTTCATGGTATTATGCCTATAGACCAAAACAGCATGGATAAGAGGCAGTTTGTGCACTAATTCTGAACATGCTAAACATTAACCTGAAGTTTACTTTTGTGAGACCATTCCTTGTCACAGCAAAGTCACTCTCCTTTCTACTGACAACCAGTCCTCCCCATCACTGCGGTTAGATACGTGGGTAAAATTTCACTTCTGGTGAATTGTCTCAATTTCACAGCTACGTATAAATTTTCTATTTTAAAATTGAAGTACCATTTATATATCATCGTCCATGCTTTCCCAACTCTCGGGTTGCTCTCCCTAAGTATATATTTGTGAAAGAAGATTATCATTTTTGCAAGTCGGATAAAGACTAGAAAAAAAAAACTACATACAGCAGAAGAAACTCTTTCCTATAAATTATTTAATATAGGCAGAAATCAGAGTTCTAAGTGCAAAGAAATAGTAGTGGTTTCCCCCCGGTGTTGTTCTATAGTCTTCCCACCTCTCAGTGCTTCCAGTGTGTACATTACCATCCTTCCAGAAATAATAGGGCATTTAACAAAGATCGCTATGTGCAATACTGTTTTTAGTGTTTCTATTTCAATTTTTGTAGGATGTTAATTTTTATGAAGATAAATGAGTTAATAAAGATAGTTAATAATAAAAGAGTTCGGAGTCGTGTGAATATTATATAAGGATGCATGTAAAATACAGCCATCATGTTTAACATGGGGTCAAGGGTGAGGGAAGGAAGGAAAATAAATTAGAAGGTCTGCATACTCACAGGCGACCAAAACCAGTCGCAGGCATTCAAGAACGTAGAGCCCACCTAAATAAAAGGTCCTGACAGCTCACTTATTCCTTTATATCTTGGACTGAGATCCCTGTCCTGAGCTTCAGAAGAACTGCTGGTCATTTCCAAGTGCGTATCTAACCACAAGTTAAAATTCCTCGTGTGTGGATTCCAACTCAGCTTGTTTAGCGCCCATGCCTGTTCCTTCTTCGTGTTGTCCGTCTCAGTGACCAAGCCACCTCCTTCAGGAACCAGACCTCCTTCGCATCCACTCACTCCTTTCACACTCGAAGGGATGCATCCAGTTTTGTCTGTCTCTCCCATTCAAGTCCTCGTTCAGAACCCTCATTAATTACTTTAATAACATACTAATTCCTCTCATCTTCCAAGCTTTGCACTGCATCAGCTATTTTTTCTAAAATACAAACCTCATCTGAGTTTCCTACTTTAAATATTCTAGTGGCTGTAGGTACCAGGGTACGTGGCCTCAAGACGCTATCCACAATCCTTGATGTGGCTGACACAGTCCTGAGTGATCTAGCACCTTTCGTTCTTGGATCTATGGATTTTGAATTCCAGCCTCCAGACCACCTGAAGTACTTCTAGGCTTACTTTCTCTCAACTATTATGCTTTTCCTCATGTTTTCCCTCAGCTTGAAGCATTCTCAGTTTTTTCATTTGGTTAACTAATAATTGCCTCTGTGTTTAGAAGTCTCTTGTCTCCACAATATCTCCTAACCCTGGACTCCCCATCTCCCAGCATATAACAGACACTCAATACATTCTTTCAGAGTAAGGCAGGATAGGAATGTTAACTATGCCAAATGCTTCAGGACACAAGCAAGTCGAGGGCTGCAAGAAGTACCTTGTTTACTGAAAAAGCAGAGTGGCAAAGGCTAAGGGAAGTGTTAAGAGAGGAGGTAGAAAGGAGAGGCTCCATATAGACTAAATATTATACAATTAATGAAGATATTTCAGGAGCTTCAAGCTAAGAAGCATTTTCTATCATTTGAGAAACATTCTATGCCTTTAAAATTGGAATTTAACCTCTGCTTCCAAATAGACAGAATAGATAAAATATATTTTTTTCTTTCTTTCTTGTTTTTTTTTTATAGTTTGGCCAGGGCTGGGCTTTAACCTGCCGCCCCAGTATATGGTGCCAGTGACCTATTCCTTGAGCCACAGGTGCCACCCAATAAATATATATTCTCAAAATTATGGATACAGCATGGGGCAAGAGTTGGAGGAGTGAAGGAGTACACAAGCAACAAAGATCTCCGTACTGGAGAGAGCTCATGCCCCGTTTGTGGAGGGAAACCAAGCTAGGCTCCCTACCAGAGATGTGGGGCTTACCTACTAGTGACAGTCAGCCGAAAACATCTACAGTGGATTCCAGAGGGTATGGCAAATATAAAGCAGCATATGTATGGTGGCAAGAGAAAAATGAAACTGGGCCAGTGGACTCATTGGCTCATGTCTCTACTTGCAATATTGCCAATGTCACTGCCATGCAGGAACCCAGTGCCACCAGAAAAGGCTGATTCTGGACAAGGAATGGGTGGACATGATAGAAAGTGACTAGATAGAGAAGTAAGAGAAAAAAAGCATGAGCACCATCTCAAGATGACTCTGCAAAACCCACAGCCAAAGATAGGAGGAAAAGGTCAAGAAGAAAGAATAAATCAATTCAAAAACAACAAAATGAATTCACCTTCAACAAATACAAATAATAGGACAAAATTCAAATAATTATGTTTAGAATCTGTGAAGAAACTTGAAATATATAATCATTGAAGTAAAAAAAAATTAAGCTGAATGAATTCTAGGAGGACACGATTAAAGAAACGATTAGTGATTTGGGCCATGGTACTAAGGAATTTAACAAGATGGTGCAGCAGAAAGGAAAAATGTTTCTCAACATGTGAGAAAAGTTAAAAGAGATACCAGAAAAAGAGACTCCAATTTAAGAGGCATCCTACTGGGAGAAAAGAAAGGAAATTATAATAGCCTGAAGAAACAATGTTGAGAATTTTCTAAAGTTGAAGAAAGACAAATCCTCTGCTGGAGAATGTGTAAGAAGCCAGACACTAATTTGTTTCTACATAAGTCAAAGTAAATCTCTAGCTAGGTAAAGACAAAACTTCAGAACATCCTGAAAGAAAGGAAACGTCACCTACAATACAATCACAGTTATCCTGAAACCAAGTTTGTCTTCAGTGACAATACTCAAGGCTTGACAATTAAGTTTGTGAACTCACTACTGGGCACTTAACAGCACTGTGCAAACAACATGGCAAGGTTATGTGACCTCGGTCCATCGGTGTCCCCCGGCTATGTTTGTGTGGATGTGTGGTGGTGTTCATCACTGTTGCATGTTTTTGTGTGCTGTCGCCAGAATGGGGCGCTTGAATTAGAGCAACCAACACACAATACATTTGTTGTTAAACTTGGCAAGGGTGGAAATGAAATGAGGGCCATGGTAGTCCAAGTTTATGGGGATAATACCATAAAGAAAATGGCAGTGTACAAATGCATTAAACATTTTCTGAAGGGAGAGAAAACATCACTGATGAATATAGGTCAGGGAGGCAATAATGCGTGGAACTAACTAAAACATTGCAAAAGTTCATCAGTTCATCGAATTATGCATAAAATTGTCAGCTGACTGTGAGAAGCATAGGAGACCAACCAGACATCACTAGGGAAACAGGAATATCTTAAATGAAAATGTTGGCAGGAGAAAGGGGTGGCTCTTGCATCAGGCTAATCCACCAACTCACATAGTGCCTTTGTGAGGGAGTTTTTAGCCAGTAAACAAATAACTGTACTGGCACGCCATCTCTACTTTCCTTACCCGGACCCCAAGGACTTTTTTCTTTACACAAAAATAAGGGAAATATCAAAGAGAAGACCCTGTGATGACATTCAGGATGTCAAGGGTAATATGGCATCGCTAGATCCCCCAGGGGAGAACTTTGAAGATGACCAACCATAGTGATCAACCATAGTGACCAACCAGCAGTGAAGGATGTAGCTCCCTCTAGGATGAGTTCACGAACACAGTAGTCAGAACTTGTATATTAGAAAATAGGAGTGTCTTCAAATTGTGGAAGGAAATCAGTGAATCAAGACCATTATACCAACCTGAAGTATCATTCATGTGAAAGGAGAGAGATCTATTTTCATACATATGAAAACGAAAAGAGTTTACTACCCCCAAATCTTACTGAACAGTCTCTATGGGTACATTTCAGAAAAGAAAATAGATGTAAAATGAAGGATTATGAGATAAGAAATCATGGGGCAGCACCTGTGGCTCAAGGAGTAGGGCACCAGCCCCATATACTGGGGGTGGAGGGTTCAAGCCCGGCCCCAGTCAAAACTGCAAAAAAAAAAAAAAAAAGAAAGAAAGAAAGAAAGAATCAGACAGTAAAGAAATGAGAAGTACATCAGCTCCAGATTGTGGACAACAGCAACTACAACAGACTTCTGTATTTACAAAGGGAACCAAAATATTAGATAATTACAACATGGGTGGGAGAAATTCAGGGAATAATTCAAACATGCTAAGAGGCTTGTCTTATTCTGTTCATTCATTCAATTCAGTGGATGTTAACAGAGTGGCTCATAGGCACCAGAAACTATTGCAGGGTTTGGGACGAAAGGACAAACAGAAAATATCCTATCCCAAGGGAGGGGAATTGGTGTGGTCCACATAACGGGCACAATGTAAGGGTCTACGGCACACGTCCTGGATGCAGGACACAGCTCCAAGGGGGAACCTTATCTTAAAAAAGCAAACTTCCTAATCTAATTATTTGTAACCTCCTATTAATCTGAAATTTAAAAAAAAAGAAAGAAACTGTCCTCATGGAATTACATTTTGTTTTGTTTTTTTGAAGGTGAGGGACATAGTCTCATTTTGTCACCCTTGGTAGCATGACATGGCCTCAAAGCTCACAGCAACCTCAAACTCTTGGGCTCAAGCAATCCTCTGCATCTACCACAACATCAGGCTAGTTTTTAGAGGAGGGATGTAGATTCAGGCAAATCATCACCTCAGGAATTTACATTCCACTGGGGCAGACAAACAGTGAACAAACAATGATGCAAAATAGTGTCAGTAATATGGCATTTAAGTAGGATAATAGCATAGAGAGCAGAAGTGGGTGCAGCTATGCTTGGAAAACGTCTATAAATTGATAGAGTGCCCAGATGAACTCAGATTGTCCTACATATACACACTTGTGAACTTTAAGTGTTAAGAAGAAAAGGTGACGGGGAGAAGATAAAGACTATGTTTAGACTTTGTTACAAAAATGTGAAAGTATTAAAATTTGAGGGCTATTCATTAAAAGAATAAAGATAAAACAGGATATTAAAAAAAAAAAAAACCTTTATCAATCCAATTAAAGGCCAGAAAAGCATAAGGAAAAACAAAGCAAAACAAAGAAGGCTTAAAAAAAAAAAGAAGTGATTATGGTTGGTAGATAGGAGAACATTGGAGAAGAAAGGAATTGTTACTCACAAACTCCAAAAATCCTGTGCAATCATTCCCTGAGTTATGCCAGCTTATCATTATCATTCCCCAGCCAATTAGTGAATTCAGACTTTCAGAGGTTGTATTTTTTTGGTTTTTGATTCCCATGAAACGCATCTTCGTTATATAATCAAAAGGAATAGAAAGTGGTTTACTGTTGTAAAATGGTGTGACAAAAGGGTGTTTACCCTTTCTCCTCTCAAGAAACTGTTCCAAAGCAACAAGAAACAAAAATGCTTCATCTTTGATTAAAATGAGCAATATCAAAAGCCCAAACCACATAATATATAGAAGATTTTCCATGTCTTCAATGGTGTGGGGAAAGCAGAGAAAGGATATTCAGATTCTCATGGAGACACTTCTCAGAAAAAGCCAGAAAAATCTCTTCCTCCAAGGTGAAGCCACAGCCTTAGGAAAAATCTCAAACTTCTGTGTTTGCAATTATGGACCTCAGGTCACCAGTTGGTATTAGAAACTTCCTGGAATGTGGTCTGTTATTTTTTAAGGCAAAAAAGATTGCCTCCGTGTGAAATCAAACAGAGAAGTCACATTTGCAGGAAGATATCTGTCAGTAACTCCAGGTAAGTGAAGAGACACTGAAATTAAAGTAGTCAATGCTAGAACAAGATACACTCACCACCCTGCTTCTTAATGAAATATTTAATAGCTCCAAACACAGCCTTGCTCTCCCCAACACACAACTTCAGAGAGCTGGTGAGTGTAACACTGCTATCAAACTAACAAAATTATTCAAAAATAATGTATAGCATATTTGATGAATAGCAATGTGAAAATGCAAAGCTGAATATTAGCAAACACCAGGAGGATCATGAAGCAGAGGGGATTGTTCTAGAAGGCCAGGATGATCCACATATGTTAGGCCTTGCAAATTGTATGTGTATCTAAGAATATACATATATAGAGATAAGACTATATGATTTCCTCTAAATGCTAAAAAATCATAAGCAACTTTGGAAGAAAAGATCTGAATAATATAAAAATGTCCTGAAATGATCACATACCTCAAGATCAAGTCAACCTGGGGCATAGTGGGGAAGCATTGGAAGTGACCCCATTGGAGGTCAGGAACAAGGTCAGGATGTCTACTTTTACCATGAGTATTTATCACTGTTTTATTGATAGAAAAAAGTAAAAGGGATATAGGGTGGTACCTGTGGCTCAAAGGAGTAAGGCGCCAGCCCCATGTGCTGGAAGTGGTGGGTTCAAACCCAGCCCTGGCCAAAACCCACAAAATAAATAAATAAATAAATAAAAAATAAAAGGGATATACAACTGAAAACCAAAAGTGATTTTTTTTTTATTTACTGTTTATTATACGATATACTCAGAAAACAGTAAATAGTCAACCAAACAGTTAGAGACAGCACTAGAATGTTATAAATTGAGTAGGCCAAAAGTTAACATACAGAAATCAAGAACTTTCATGTATGCAAACAATACCCAGCGGCGAGATTGAGAAAGGTCCTATCAGTTAAATAGCAAAAATTAAAAGATAAATTACACAGAATAACATTCTTAAGAAATGTAAAGATCTGGCTCGGCACCTGTGGCTCAATGGGCTGGGGCGCCAGGCACGTACACCTGAGCTGGCAGGTTCAAATCCAGCCTGGGCCCACCAAACAACAGTGACGGCTGCAACCAAAAAATGGCCAGGCGTTGTGGCGGGTGCCTGTAGTCCCAGCTACTTGGGAGGCAGAGGCAAGAGACTCGCTTGAGCCCAGGAATTAAAGGTTGCTGTGAACTGTGATGCCACGGCACTCTATCCAGGGTGACAGCTTGAGGGACTGTCTCAAAAAAAAAAAAAAAAAAAAAAAAAAAGAAACTCATGCTGTGGGGAGATACCTGTGCTACTCAACAGAGGGTGTCCTTCAAAAAGGGTCTGGAGCAGGAAGCAAGGAGAATAGGGGACACATAGATGGTGGCCCTTGAACACAGGTAGTTGACAAGGCATAGGTTGTGTGTCTGTGATACCTGAAAATATCATTGCCCAAAAGGAGAAGGACACACAATCAGTATCCCAGGGAAGAGTCTCTGTGGGTTAATACTTGCCCAGGCCTCATTTACTTGTGGCTCACGACAGTTAGATAAGAGAGACAATGCTCTAATGGCAGGCTGCTCAAAGTATCCTTCTTTGGGCACAGCATCCGTGTTCCCCAGGAGTTTGTTAGAATTCCGGAAGCTCTGACCTCTCCCCAAACCTGCTAAATCAGAAACTGCACTATTAAGATCCCCAGAGGAATTTTATGCACATTACCATATGAGAATCTCTGGTGTAGTCCAGAGATTGGAGTTCCCTCAACAGCTGATATGAAGTGATGGAAAAGGAGAGGTGTATGAGTTCCTTGTCAAAAAGAAGAGACTGCAAATGAGGGTTAAGTTATGGTGACCCAGAGCAAAGAGCAGAAGAAAGGCAAAATGAAAGCACACTCCCACTGAGCTTACTGGGAATGATGAATCTTACCTTGCCCATCCATCCTCTTCTTCCCATACCTGCCTCAGCCTACTGAAGGGAGCTACATTTTTTTTTTCTTCTGAGGACTCCCCTCTACTCCATCCCAAACTCATGTTCTGGACCTTGAGGAACTCTTACTGGTTTCGCACCAGCTCTTATACTTTTTTCTGTTCTCCGTTCTTCTCATTTCTCATTCCTCCATTCTCTTTCTCATCTTTCCTAGACCTCTCTAGATCAGGATTTCTTCATCTGTAAAACTGGAAGTTGTCTGCCCCACTCCTTAAGTTCTGAGGTTCAAGCAGCATAACATGTAGGGGAATTTTTATTAAGTATAATACACAATATTAAAGAGACAGATTAATTAAACTGTACTCATAATCAAGGGGCTGGAGTTTGTTTGTTTTTTTTTTTTTTTTGGAGTCATGCCCCAAGCTTTACTTACCACCATACATTCATTCAGCTCTGTTTTAATGGAGACCTTTAACAAGACTTCATTATCTGTGTCTTTACTTTTATTTATTTCCATGCCCATTATCAATGGCTTTTTTGGTCTGGAATGAGAGAAGCAGAACACAGAGATTAGACACCAATCCATGGAAGGGAGCAGTGTGTGTCGGGGGAAGCTTAGGGACGTTGATGGGTGTTAGGTCAGTTGTTCAGCATTAGAATCTTCAGACGTTTTGTGTTGATTGGTGTTGTTGCCTTGTACAGATTTAGTTTTATTTGATGAAGCAAGTAGGACATATTTAAAACTGAGAATTTTCCATTGATAAAAAACAATTTATAAAAAAGAAAATAAAGGAAAAAGTACAATACCACATGTCATTTTCAAATAATATCCTACAAGTTCTGCTGATTGTCTACTGAGTGGGATGGATGGTTCAAGTCATCAGTAGAAGAAAATGTCCTATCAACAGAATCACATTAACTCAGCAAACATCTGAATGCCCCAAAGGAGTCTGTATACAGGATCATCTTTGAGAATCTTCTTTGTTTAATTCCAGGATAGGGTCTATTTATCTCTTTAGGGGATTTGCAAATTTGGGAGCTTTAGACATTCAGACCACACATGACCACATGAAAGGAAAAAGAAATGGAGGCAGAAAGAATGGCGAAATAGTCTTTCTCAGTCGAAGAGAGGACTGGGTTCAGGGCCAGGAGAGTTACTTCCTCTTTCCCAGCATGAACTAAAATACAGTCGTAAGGCTCCCTCCTTCCCCCACTGGCTGACTGAATGGACCCCTTTTTGGCCAAGGGGATACTCTAACACTGAGCCATGAGAAGGGAAGTCAGACATGCCTCCTCATATCATGCCTCCTTCCCTTCTTGCAGATAATTTTTGTCACTCATAACTCCTGCAGATCCTCAATATACATAACAAACCACTTGAGTCTTGTGTCTAATTAATTGATTTCCTTATCTTAAAGCATTCCAAGCCTTTAAACGAAGCTTCATTTCTTTAATCAATTATCAATCAGAGCATCTTTAAAGCCACCTATAACTTGTAATTCCCTCATCCCTTTAAGATGCCCCACCACACCCCCCCCCTTTTTTTTTTTAGACAGAGCCTCAATCAGTCACCCTGTATAGAATACTGTGACATCACAGCTCACAGCAACCTCCAATTCCTGGGCTCAAGCAAGTCTCCTGCCTCTGCCTCCCAAGTGGCTGGAACTACAGGCACCCACCACAACGCCCCGCCATTTTTTGGTTGCAGCCGTCATTGTTGTTTGGCGGGCCTGGAAAGGATTCGAACCCGCCAGCTCAGTACGTGGCTGGCGCCTTAGCCGCTTGAGCCACAGGTGCCGAGCCTAAGATGTTCCACCTTTTAAGGCCAAACCAATGGATTTCCTCTATATATGGATTTAGGACTTTATCTGTAATTCTTGTCTCCTTGAAACGTATAAACCAAAAGTGTAACCTAACCACAGACAGTCTACTTGCGCAAGGTTTCTTTGGCATGGCTCTGCACCATGGTCCTTAAATTCAGCTCAAAATAAACTTTTAAATTATTTTACAGAGTTTGACTTTTTTTCCACTGACACTTGGAACTTCAACTCTGCCTCTTTGGGATTGGGTAGGACAGAGGTAATGCAGTTTCTTAGTCTACAATGTTCACAGCCCCATGTTCCTAGGGCCAAACGTCTCAGCAATTGCTCTGGTGCTCAGTGCACAGAAAAGGGGTGTGAAGATGCCTTCAGAATCTTTCCTATTTATCCTCATTTCTTAATAGATGTGTTACTTAGTTCAATGTAAGCATTTCACATTGTATATCGAAGCAATACCCTGTACCCCATAAATGCATCAATGCACAAAGTTATGATTTAATAAAAAATAATTTAAAAAACTCTATTTGTGAATGAGTTTAAGACTGATGAGAATGAAGGAGCTAAGGAAATTTCACCCCAAAATATGATTCCTTGGTATAAAGAATATTTTCAGTGGAAAGGCCATTTTTTATTAAAAAGCATCGGCCTCTCTTCTATAATACCTGAGTAACCTGATTTAGAATCAGAAAAGGGGCTTCTAGACTCCTTATCACATGCTAATAGACCTGGCCCTAAGGTCATTTGAAGCACAATACCTATCTCTCAGGTTAATTTACTAATCAATCTCTTTCCCTCCATCTACCCATCCCCACTTAGCAACCACTTGCTATACTTACCACTTTCTCTCCCCACTCCCTACTAAAAGGTAACTTTAAAAGCCACTGACTATCACTGAAACTTCGGGAAATCATTCTTGTGGTTCCCCCATGCGCATGGTATTTGGAAATAAACCTTTCTCTTATTAATGTACTATAACTGTGAGTTGATCTTTTCAGCAAACCAACCTAGGGGAAAAGAGCAAGTTTCCCTGGGACTCCCCTTCAGGACTGAAAGATTTCCTGGAATGAGGGGCTTTGAATGCTAAAACCAGGGAAGTCCTGGGCAAACTGGGATGATTGGACACTCTAATTTTCACAGTTTATTTCAACAGTTTGCCGCTCCTCAGGGCTAAGTTGAGTGTCACTGGATCTGAACCTGTCTCTATGCATGGTTTCTCAGGATACATGTCTCAATGACACTGACTTGTCCATACCCTCAACAGCTTCCCCAAGGACAGGGCCTCTGGCCATGCCACAGAGAGCAGAGAGTAGATTTCCTGTGGCTCTCTTTTCTTTTAACTTTTTGACTTGCACTTATCTCCCATCATATGAGACATATGTATAAACATGGGATATTTTGTAGAAAAATATTAATATAATTGTTGGTATTGTCCTGAGATGTACACTATCTCTGATTAAATTACTGCCCTGTGCACCACTGAGATTTACAAACAGCAAATCTTACCAAATCTCTGGAGGAAGCTGGCCTCCAAAATCTCAGACTGTCCCTTTTGGCACTCCACATTGATTTTGTAAATTGATCCCCAGATTTAGGATTTTCTCAGTGTCTGGTTATTGTTTATGTGATTAGTGGATAGACTGAATGTTGCTTACCTAGGTGTACTGATGCTACAACAGTGACTAAAAAGAAAAGGAACTGATGTTTTTCCTCATTTTGGTATTCCTTTATGGATTGAGTCAGATCAAGGGATTGGTTTAAACTATGTGCTTGCAAAGACTCTGGGGTACTCATTAGAGCTTCACACTCCATGTCACCCTCAAGCTTCAAGGCAAGTGGAATATAAAAATCTAGAAACAAAAAGTCTTTCAGAAAAATCTCTCAAGACTCTACACTTAGATTACCAGAAACATTACCTTTTGCTATTACAAAAGTCTGAAATTCTCCAATTAGGAAATGTGGTTAAACCCCCTTTTTCACCCCATGCCTAATAGCATCTATAACCCTTCAATTCCTAAACTGACTGGGCACTACAGGGATTTAAGTGAGCAACTTGATATCATGGCTGCTACATGCAAACACTGATAAAGCCTGTCATCAGCAGGTGATAGGAGCATGGTCTTCACCAACTGACAGGACTTGTTATCCTATTTGACCAATAGACTACTGTTCAAAGTTTTAGAACACACGCATTGCCACCCCTCTGGGAAGGCCTTTGTGAAGCATTGTTAACCAAGACTCTCACTGCTATAAAAGTGAAAGGCAAGTCCTTCTGGATTCACCTGAGCCATGTCAACTACACAGAGACAATCAGACGAAGACCCCTACAGGTCACCTGAACATAAGGTTTTCCAGGCCAGCTCCCAGGCCCCTGAAGAAGACACCTTTACAAAGTAGACAGATTTTCCCAAGACCATGGATCAAGAAACCCCATTTATCATCTATAAATTCCTTTTAGCCTTTTAAATTCTCCACAGTGGTCCTTTTTAAATGTCTCTTCTTTTTCACCTTCCCCTTTAAGAACTGCACATTGGAAGTCAAGTGGAGATTGCCTCAACCTTAACCCATTCTTCCTTTTATCTTCTACTGTGGCTTTTTTTTCAAATTATGCCCTGTTATTACCTTTACTGTTCTTCCAGCATGTCAGGCATAGATCTGCCACCTCTTTATAGCAGTCTTTCATACCCTGGCCACACTAACTAGTCAATCTAATTACTGGTTATGCCAACGTCAGCCCATACAAAGGAGCACTCAATGTAAGTGTGTAGTGGAATCAGTCCAGAAGATGGATGTATGACAAGATGCGACACCACAGCCAGAAAAGAACCACTGTGCTACTTCTCCTCTTGATGAGACAACTGGACACAAAAAAAGCTTCTGTGGAAGCTCAAGAATTGTGTGTTGCCTAGAGAACGTCACTAGAAAGGAATTATTCCATCTACATTGAAAACAAGGATGATGCTGGATGCCCTATGGTGATCAGAACCTACAGTTTGATTTCACAGATGGCATTCTGGTATCTCTTAGATGGTGCTGACACTAACCCTTATGATGTCAATGATCGTCAAATCACCAGTTGTTCTGGGCAGTGCACAAACCTGGCCTGTGCAACTGGTGTAGCTCACTTGCTTTTCTTGTTAAGTTGCCAGACACTAAAGATTGTATATGGACAGAGAAAAAGTCTGGACTTACTTAGTTAAATGATAATATCAACCCATAGAACTACCAGAACTGGCCTTTAATATCAAATATTTTGTAACATATGCTGTTCCCATAGACTGTCAGGGATACATGGACACTGGAGATATGGAAATGCTAGTGAGAAATCAGAGGCACAGCAAACTCCAGACTAGGAGAACAGAGTTCCCAACCTAATCCTACTTGTGAATTACACTGGTGTTTTTATCGTGTGTGGTGATAAAGTGTACAAGTGGTTCCATCCTAGATGGTCAGGATGTTAAAGACCTAATATCTTACATCCTCTGTTACCAGTTCTCCACTCCCTGTAAATGCCAGCTAAATTATACAATTGGACTCTTCTGTTCATAAAGTGGTACCAAGAAAACATACTAGATGTCCTATTATAAAAAAAAATTCACTTACATATTACAATTCTAAGTTCTTTTTGTGCTCAGGATTTTTTGCCCGGCATTTCACACTCATCCAGTTGAAAAGACAATTTTGAATCTTTCCAAGATAATAAAACAAGATTTCAGTGTTGCCATGCAAACATTAAGAGCACTTCAATTTGGAGTTAGCAGCAGCCCAATTCTATTTGAAAATCACTACCTCCCAGATGCCCTGACAGCCTAACAGGGAAGAGCCTGCCGGGTTATTGGTGAAAATGTTTGCCCCTCAAAGTGAAATAAAGGCTACATTCCTTAAAGGACAAGGTAAATATTATCTATCAGATTAATGAAGACCTATTTCCAAGAATGGGAGACTGATTGTTAATGGGGTTTAAGGGAGTGTGGGGAAATGTGCTCAGATCTGTTCTTTTCTATGTATATTTATTCTCATTCTCATGTATGATCCTCTCTTTTCAGATCTATTGTTACTAGACTGATAACCCAATCTCTCTTAATAGTTACTGACTCAGCTTTAAATGTGTTGAATTTGTAGGCAGATTCCAGACGGGGGAAATGAAAGCGCTAAGGAAATTTCACCCCAAAATATAACTCCTTGGGATAAAGAATACTTTGAATTAAAGGCCATTCTAGATCAGGAAGCATTGGAAGGGGCTGTCCATCTATCTGCAAAAATCAGACTGACCTAATCAAAAGATTAAAGGGGGCAGCTAGCTTCATTTCCTCTCCCTGTTTCCTCAGTATATTGCAGGAAAGAAAATCAAGAATGCAATCAGAACTGGCCCAAATCATTTAAAACATAATACCTTACTCTCAGGTTCATTCATAAGTCAATCTGTTTCCCCCAGCTATTCATTCTCCCTAACAACCACTTGTTGCACCTCTATTCCACATACTTTCCCTTCTAAAAGGTATGTATAATGTGTAGAAAAATACTGAGATATGGGGTAGTCACTCTTGTGATTCCCCCCATGTGTATGGTATTTGAAAATAAATATTTCTCTTATTAATCTGCCTTATTTGTGAGTTGATCTTTCAGTGAACTTTTGTGAGGGGGAGGGCACTGTCTCCTCATCTGAACAAAGGTGTAGATTATGAATAGGACATAGACCAGAGCATAGGAGGAAGATTAATTGTTAATTACAGTCTATAGGAACACTGGAGCCTTAGTCCCACAGGTAATCAAGAAGCAGAGAGGAGAGAAGTGGACCTGGAAGGAGGCCCCAGAGAGCTCCTGGGGCTAGAGTTCTGGGAAGTTGACAACATTCTTCAGGGAGGAATATGCAGATTTACAGATCAGGAGAGGAGTACTGCCTGCAAAGGTTTTCATGGGGAAGAGAAAGGCATTGCTCACGTGTCTTCCTGAGCTTTGCTGGCCTCCAGATGCAGGCAGAGAACCAGAAGCAGGGTGGCAACACTGGCCCTGAGTAGGAGCTGGAGAGAGTGCATGCTGCAGGGAACAGAAGGTGCTGTGTCCAGCGAAGTGGTGGCCCAACAGAAGGTGCTGTGTCCAGAGAGTGGTGGCCTAGGTGCCCAGCACACCTCTTATAAGCAGATCCCGGAAGTGAAAGAGCTGCCAGGTAAATCCACAAGGTAAATCACCTCCTGACTTATGATCTTTCCTTGTTGAGCCAAAGTTTGTTTTCTTATGAAAAAAAAAAATCAGCATTCATCTAGAATGTCCGAGTCTAGGAAAGGAGTCAGCTTGTCCTTCCTTATTTTCTTAGGGTCAGAGTTTCTCACAATGGTCAGTACCTCAGAAGGCACAGCAGTTTTTCCCTAGCTGACAGAGATGGTTTCTTTCCCCTTATTCTGTGCCCATCTGTCCTCGTGTGTGTAGCTTTAGCTGCAGTCACTTCTCCCCTAATGTCTAGAGTCGGAGGACTCCACTGTGGGAGCTCATTACAGATCACAACCCTAATTCACATTTGCTTGATCACCGCATAGTCAGTTAAAGAGTTGATGTCATTCAAAAAATCTCTTGGATCACTAGGAGGATGATCAGGACTTTCCTAGGGGGTACCACCTGTCAAGAGGTGGGAAAACTCAGTAAGACACTGGCTGCTGTGAATGATGGGAGCCCATAGCACAGGGTTACGTGATGAGGTGTGCTATTTTTTAGTCCTTCTAACTGCAGGTGCAGTGGTACTATACTACAGACCCCCAAGAGTACAAGGCTCCGCTGTCCCCAAGGAAGGGTATATTTTATAATAATTCTAGACCATTCCTGTAAATAATTGACACCCCCACTTCAGACTTCTTGGCACCATGGAGCCTGCTCATTTTCTTATTGACACATCCACTTGCTCACCCTTGTCTTACAGCATAAAACACACAGGAAGGCCCACCATGGAAAGGACACCCTCTATTAGCTTAGAGCCCCAGCGTGTCTTGGATATGCCCTGGCCCTGGAACTCTCTTGGATGATGGGGAGACTTGCTTTTGCTGACAGTGTGATTGTGTGTTTCTCTTTTTTAAATTAAATCTGTTCTTTAACCTAATGTTTATGACTCTGTGAGATTTGTTTCTCTCCTTTGCATGACAGATTGCAGCCCAGGAAGATCTTCTCTGGCAAGAGAATGAAAAATCAGCATCCTAGGAGTTATATGCATGTGTTGCTATAGCTAGGATTCAGAATTAAAGTCCAGGTGTGTACTTTTGTTTCTGGATATAGCTTTCAAAATTGTTCTACCTGCTTCTTCCACTCCTGCATCTGCCTCCTCATTCCTGTGGATGGGACATCATTCATGTCATTCCTTGCTTAAAACTCCAGCTATTATATCACTGGGATCACATGCCTTCTTCTCTGTTTAAGTCCTAGGGACTCAAGAGTAATGCTTTGCGTTACCTTCCTTTGTTCATAATGACGGTCCTTTGTAAGCATTCTCTCACATTTAAATTTTCTTTCTAACTGGTCCTTCTCTTACTGCTTACTTGAATAATTTCCATCAGAGGGACATACTCGCTAGACTGACCAAGGCATAAGGCCAAAGAATTTAGGAACTCTCCATATAGGAAAATCTAGAAGAGCTCTTTCTTGAGTTTAACTTCTTTTGAAGGCACAGCCCTTCCCTTGAAGGTTTAGCTTTAGCATTGGGGAGGCCATGTTCAGAGAGGGGCAGATGACAATGGGTTAAGACAGTGGTTCTCAACCCACAGAAACTGTATTAAAGGGTCGCGACATCAGGAAGGTTGAGAACCACTAGGTTAAGAGAAGTATGGAAAGTAAACAGGCTGGTCTCCTGTAGGCCAACAAGAAATGGTGTTACTCAGAACACTTTAAAATACCAGACAACTCTTTTTTTGAGACAGAGTCTTACTTTGTCACCCCCAGTTGAGTGCTTTGGCATCATAGCTCATAGCAATCTCTAACTCTTGGGCTCAAGCCTGATTCTCTTGCCTCAGTCTCCCAAGTAGCTGGGACTATAGGTGCCTGCCACAATGCCTGGCTACTTTTAGAGATGGGGTCTCACTCTTGCTCAGACTGGTCTCGAACTTGTCAACTCAGGTGATCTGTTCACCTTGGCCTCCCAAAGTGCTGAGATTATAGGCATGACCCACTTTGCCCAGACCTAAGTGCCCATAGCTCAGACAGCTCTTAAGTACTATGCAGGCCATGGTGGTGTGATGGTTAATTTTATGTATCAGGTTAGCAAGGCATGGTGCCCATTTTTGGTAAAACAACAGTCTAGGATGTTTCTGTGAACTTTTTTTATCTTTTAAAGATGTGATTCACATTTACATCTTAAATCAGTAAACACCAAGTAAAGCAGATTACCTTCATAATATGGGTAAGCTTAAGAGAAAACCTTATGGTCCTTTCAGGAAAAATAAATTAGTGGGGAAAGACAAGGCTAGAAGGTTTAAGAAGTCAAATAGATGTTGATAAAATCAGATTGTAAACAATTTAGGAGGTTTATAACAAAGACTTGCCAGGCACTAGGGAAGGGATTAGAGATTAAGGAGAATCTTGCCACAGGCTACATTTGCAAAGAGGAAAGTGACCCCAGACTTGGGAAGGCTCACAGGAGGATTAAGGAATAAACAAAAAAAGGACTTAAAACAGGAAACACACATGGAGCACACACCACCTGCGTACCACTGTGCTAGACATTTGATGTGTATTGTCTCAATCTTCATGACAACCCTGGAAGCAGGTTGCCATTTTTATTCCATTTCTCAAGTGGGGAAACAGGCACAGAAGAGAGAAATACCTAGCCTAGGTCATAGAGCTCATAACTGGTGCAGTCGGCTTTGGATTCAGGTTTTATGGAATCTGTAAGTTTTGGTTTATGATATTGAAAAAACTCTTTCAGAAACAGCACCTGAACTTACAAATATAAACACAGACACAGGACTCTGGAAGAGGCACCTGTGCATGAGGAACCCCCTAGGCTTTCTATCATTAACATAAGTGGATACACCTCAGGATGAGGCCAGAATTTCAGTGCAGTCAGTCAAACTCCAGAATAGAATGAGTTGCAAAGTTAGTACTAGACAGGGCTGAGAGTTTATAACTAAGGAGTCTGACGCCAGAGTCCATATTCTTCAACACTTGCCTGCCCTGTTTCTTCATGCAATGCCATGTCAAAGTAGAGGAAAGGACACTCAGTAAGGTTTTAATAACTTGTTCTAAGTCATATAGCCAAGAAATCACAAAGGTGTTGCAGTTTGGTTTGGCCATATGACTAGGCCCAACCATTAGAACTGAGATGGACATGAATTCAAAGTTGGCACTTGGAGCCACTACTGTTTCCTCCTGCTTGATCAAAGCGAGTGCTAATAGGACTCGCACAAGGGCACCTGCTACATACTCAGGATGTGCTGTGCTGTTTGCCAGAGGGGATCAATCCAAGTAAAACCTCTCAGAGAAGAGAGAGAGGCTGGAGCCTGACTCTACTGCTAGAAATTCTGTCATATTTAGTGTCATTTCTAAGGTCACTTTGGGCACATCAGGGCCAAGATAAAACTTCCCCATTATTTTCTGAAGGTTTATTGAAAACATACCTTTCAGCCAGGCATGGTGGCTCACACTTGTAATCCTAACACCCTGGTAGGCTCCCTTAACCTCAGGAGTTTGAGACTAGCCAGAGCAAAAGTGAGACTCTCTCTTTAGTAAAAATAGAAAAATTAGCCTGGCACCACTACAGGTGCCTGTAGTCCCAGCTATTCTGGAGGCCAAGGCAGGAGGATTACTCGAGTCCAGGAGTTTGAGGTTGCTGTGAGCTAGACTGATGCCATGGCACTCTGGCCCAGGTGATAAAGTGAGCCTGTGCCTCAAAAAAGAAAAAAAAAACAGTGAAAAGACAGATTAATGGGAGAAATGACATACAAATGTATTAATACGCAATGGGGAGAACTACACAGTGATTACCACCAACGCCCTGGTGGGGCACAGAAGCTTATGTACCACCTGAGGTCACAGAAGGGATAGAGACTTGGAGCATGGCCCAAACCAGGTTATAGTGGCAAATCAGGTTGGGGTAGCAGGATAGGTTGTGGGAGGGAGAAAAGAGGAAGCCTGGCTGACAAAGGTGGTCTTACATAGATGAATGTTGAAACCTCACAGGTAGCAGCCCTCAGAGAGAATAAATGGTGAATGTTTCTTTCAGACCTTTAAAGCTGTCACATTGGCAGTTAGCCATTCCTAGATCCAGACCAGAGAGAAATGCTCAGAGAAGGCTACCTGGCTGCCTCAGTGCAGAATCTCTCCAGAGATGCAAATCACCCACACAAAGACAGTTTACAGAGCTACTGCTGTTGGCAAGATCTCTGAACAGCCATCTTAAAGTAAGTCAAAGAAGCGCATTTTAGGGTGAAATATTTTGGTTGCTTTCAGGAATTAGTATTCAGTTATAAAAGGTGAAAGAGAGAATGAAGAATTATGGAGGATTTTGAGGGGATATAAGGTTCAGCAGTGGCTTCTGTCATTAGTCATGTGTCCCTGTGGACACAGCGTAGTCACATGGTCAAAGCAAACTGCAAATGAGACTAGGGAAGTGTAGAGTAGTTGTGTGCCCAGGAAGAAAGGGAAACAGATTTGGTGAAATTTGTGTGTTCCAGTATACATATAGCATGTGTATCTTCAATTTCAGTATAGAATTTCAACCTAGAGTAATCAAAAAGGTCAGAATCTAGTTTAAAGTGTGTATTCAAATGCAAAAGTTGAAGATGGGCCCACCCAGGAAGCACAGATACCAAAGAATGGAAGTCAGTGTTCCAAAGGGTGGAAATTTGGGATCATTTGTGAAGAAAAAGTTCATGGAAGTTTAACAGAATTTCATTACCTTTCCATGTAAGGCTTAATGCATCGTTACCAATGATCTTATTAGTGGAGGTGGTCTATTTGTCTCAGCAAAGGTATGTTTAATATGCTGAAGATGTAACTGTCATGAGGTCCCTGTTCTGGGCACCATCTGGTCTGAGGTAGGTGGGGGACAATGGAAGAGGAAGTTAATGTATGACAGGGGCCAGGGCCTGGAAGGGGAAGGCCTGGAGTCTCATTTTTCCTAGTCACTTACAGAACCTGAACAATGAGGAAAAAGTTCAGCTGTTATCTAAGAAGCAGAATTGCAAACATGGTAGTGAATCAGATCTTGGTAACATGTCTCACAGGTTTATTTTATTAAAATAAACCCTCAACCAAAAGAGGAAATGGACTCCCTGTGGCTAACTAAGGTACTCAAAGTTAAATAGAAGGAGACAACATAGCCGGGTGAGGGAGTGGTCACATACTCTGTGTTCTCAGAAAGATATTGTAAAAATGTCATAAGACCTCCCTTTTTGCAATCAAACCAAACCAGATCCTGTTGGCGGTGGGGAGATAGACCGTAGTTGGAAATTCCCTGCTGACCACGAACTGATCATCTGGAACCACCCAACTAAGACAGATTGGTGATTTAGGGCTTACAACTCAAGACTCTGTTCCTCATTCCATTGACTTTTCCCTCCTGCCCTGTAATTTTTACCTTTATCACCTCTAACTCTCCAACCCTGTCCCCTTCTGAGTGTGTTTCTTATTTACTCTGGAGGCCGGGACTCTACAATCTGCAGATTGTTTTTATAGAAAATAAAGCACTCTGCTTTTCCTCTACAGATCTCAGGGTCTTTTGTTAACAGCTTAAAGTGTTTTGAGGGTTCCAAAGGCTTTTAAATTTTATTTCACAAGAATATCAAAATATTAATGAAAGTCATGGTACCATGATACATACTGCATGACAGCAAATATTTGATATTGCTAATCCTTTTAGTTTTTGCTTTTCTGGTGGATATGTTTTAAAGTCAGTTGTGATTTTACTTTGAATTTTTGTGATCATTAATGAATGGTCTTTAGCTTTTTCATGTTTTTTTTCCCTGGATATCATGTATTTCACTTTGTGAGGTGCCTGAAAGGGGTGGCCTTGCAAAATTTGCAAAAATAATAGAAAAATACCAAACCCTGCAACTTTCTAGTAACAGTTAAAGATCAATGCTATAAATTCTCTTGCTAACAGGTGCTCTACCCCAATGGCACAACCTCTGAAAGGGCTGAAAAGACAGGAGATGCAAATCTTTCTCTTTCAAAAGCATTTTTGAGAATTTGTTTTTCACAGCATTCCTGAGTAAACAGCAGAGAAGGAACTTCAGGCTTCAGTAATACTTTGAGGGCAGACTCTGCCCATTTGCCATGATAGACGATCCCTATAATCCCATAGCCAAATAAAGGCAGAAGAGCCAGCTCTTGGACTTTGACATCTGGCCTAGCTTGTTTTTCTTATCTACCTGCCACTAAGAAGAAAGAAAGGAGAGGAAACAGCAATTTCTTGACTATATCCTGTCAATTCACAACCCCCTTTAAAATTAACTACCCAGCCACTTGGCCTTAGTGGCTGGCATATTACTTCTCTTTCCTTGGGATGCCATGCCACCATCCCCCTGTTCTCTTTTTTCCCTCTCCTTTCCTACTCTCTTTCTCTCTCTCTTCCTCTAAGAAGATAAAATAAATTTTTATACTTTCTATTTTAATCTTCATCTGGAGAAATATTTCTGAAATCCATGTACCAGCTCACACCCTAACAGTGCCTGTTCAAGGCTCTTGCCCCTTTTTCAATTGGGTTGCTTGTTTTTTATTATTGATGGTATAATTTCTGGATATATTTTGGATATGAGCTTTTTTGCAGATTGCATCTTCCACCTTATCTTGCTTTGCATGTTTCTTGATGAACAGAAATTTTTAATTTTAATGTTTATGTTTAACTTCCTGTCCTTGCCTTTATAGTTAATGGTTTATCTACCCTAACTTCATGAAAACATTCATTTTTATTATCTTGTAGAAGGTTTTTCTTGGTTTGTTTCTTTAGAAATTTAGATTTATTATTCTCATGTGGACTTTTGTGTTTGGTGTGACATAGAGGTCAAGATAATGTTTTCCCACATGGATATTCAATTATCTTTCCACCATTGCCAAGATAACTTATTTTCTCACAGCTTTACAATGGGAACTTCACTGTAGATAAAGTGTACATATGTTTTTATTGGTCTATAGGCTTTGATTACGTCAATTCCACACTCCTTTAGCCCTATGACTTTATTACAAAGTTGTTCCTGCTCATGACATCCAGTAACAGTAATTATTTCAAACTGATTCTTCTTTAAGATTCTCTTATCTTGTTCTTGACTCTGTGCATCTCGGGTATATTTATAATAAGCTCTTAAAACTCCGAAAAAAAGTTAATATTTTAACTGGGATTACATTGACTGTATAGATCAGTGTTTGGGAAATTAACACTTGTCTACCTAAAGAATAAATGGAGATAAAATTGATATAGAGAATTTACTTGGGTCAGTATTGAGGACTGCAGCCCCAGAAATATGGGAAAATGCACTGGAGAACCTATGAAAGGCTCAAGTTAAAGACAATAAGGAAAAATGAGGACATAGGGAAATTACTAAAGATATTATTCTAGGAATTTTCAATGGTTTACAGAAATAACACTGATTAGTGATTGACTATACATTGTTGAACCATAGGGTACAAGTTACAGTGTCCATTGTGGGGCATTGCTCATTTAATTTATTAGATTTTGGACTTTACGCTCAGTCTAGAGTACACAAAGCAGGTAGCTTCAAAATAATTATTTAGCTCAAGGTAGGAAGATGGTAAGATGAAACTACTGGCTCATTGCAATGCCTCTGTGGACCTAATAATTTAAAGGGGCTTGCATTCCCAGATAAATAGTTTCTTTTCTTTTTTCACAATTGT
Organism: Perodicticus potto; assembly: GCA_963574655.1. NCBI lineage: Eukaryota > Metazoa > Chordata > Mammalia > Primates > Lorisidae > Perodicticus > Perodicticus potto. The sequence goes on along the minus strand of CAUYRH010042058.1, from coordinate 6,492 downwards.
AGAATATTAGGTTTAAAATCCATGAAGATAGTATATTTCATTTATTTCATCCTTTCTTTAATTTCTTGTAATTTTTTGTGGAAAACTTTCTGTCAAAAATCTTTTATTTGATCTATTCTTGGGTACTTGACATTTTATGCCACTGTAAATGCTATGGTTTCATTTCATGTTCTGACAGTTTGTTACTAGTATAAATAAACGAAATTGGCTTTGTAAATTGGCCACATGTCCAGAAATCTTGCAAACAGTACTCCTCATACTTTCTTATTAGTTCTTTTGAATCTTCTACTACATATATATTCAAATACATCACTTACAACTATGACATATTTTTAATTCTTACCCTATACTTTGTATTTTTCCTTGACTTACTACACCACTTAGAATTTCTAGTACCACATTAAAATTAGATGTAATTATGGTGGAAATCCTGTGGTACTCCTAGTTGCAAAAGGAAAGCTGTTGAATAGTTCAATGTTAAATTTAATATTTATTGTAGGTATTCTGGGTATTCTTTATAATATTAAATAATTTTTTTTAACTTACTATAGTAAGCACAATATTCCCCCACACACATTGTAAAGGAGTCCAAGTCTTCATCTGCAGAGCTGTGAATGTGTTACCTGAGATGAGATCTTGAGATGACAAGAGTGCTTGTATTTTCCAGGTGGGACCAGTCTCATCACATGAATCCTTCAAGTCAGAGTCTTCCACAGCTTTTGTCTTCTATGAAAACAGAAGAGTTGGAGAGGTGCAATGTTCTTGGCTTTGAGGACAAAGGAAGGGGGTCAAAGCCAAGATATCAGAATGTATTGTGGCCAGAAAATGAACTCTCCCCTGGAGCCTCTGGAAAGAAACGAAGCTTTGAAGACATCTTGATTTTTACCTGAAAGACCTGTGTTACATGTACGACCTATAAAATCTAAGGTAATACACTGGTGTTGTGTAGATAGTGGCAATTTATTTGGAGAACAATGGCAAAGTTATTCACTAGTTTGATAAAAGTATTCAAAAAACATAAGTAGAGAATATGTTTTATCAAAATATTTTTTGCTTCAATTTAGATGATTATGTGATATGGAGAATTACATTGTTTTTTGAATGTTAAGTCAATCTTTCATTGTAGAAATAAACTTAATTGATCATAATGCACTTTACACACACATAGATTATATATAGTATACGTACATATACGTATTCATACACATACATAAATAAATGTATGTAGACAAACATAGAGATAGATACAAATGATAGATTTTTGTTTGACAGAATTTTCCTAGTGTCTTTGCCTCTCTGTTAATGAGTAATGTTGATCTATAATTTTATTTTTCATAATTAACTAGTCAGATTCTGTTTTCAGGGTTAGAAAGGCCTAATAAATTGAATTGGGAAGTATTTAATTCTATGGAATAATTGTATATCATTATTGTTATTTCTTCTTGAAATTGAGTAGAACCTGTGTAAGTTGGCAACTGAAGGGATTGTAACAAACTGGTCAACATATGTAGGTGGGCACCATAAGGAACTAAGCTTACTGGTCTGATATATATATGTGGTACATGTGTGGTCTACAAAAATTAAATTAACTTAAGAAGGTGGCCAATGTAGGGAGGTGGCCAAATATAGAGGTTCTACTGTATTTGGTAGAATTAGCTGGCGGATCCCTTTGTGCATCAGTGTGAATTGTTGTCCTTGGCTTGGTTTCAGCTTTTCATATTTTGCAACCCCTAAATATCTGGAAATTTTATTTTTCCATTTGGATTGTCAGTACTTTGAAGTTTGTAATGAATGTCTCTTTTATAAAAATCTCCATTTTTGATCTCATGCCTTCTTCTTCAATTAACTTTAGTATTGCTCCTGGAAATTGTTCTGTGACTTTCTCATTTGCGCTCAGGGTTATCACCTGGCAGTTGAAGGCTTTGGAAATTGTTGTGATATTTGAAACCACTGAACTGACTACTAATAGTACTAAAAGGAGCCCCTTCTGCAAGATTTGGTAATTTCCATCTAAGGTCTTCATAGGCATATAGCATGCCTTTCTTTACTTATACTCCTTGGCATTTTGAACCAGGACACTTAGACACGTCTGAAAAGTTGAACAAATATTTGTTTATATATAGCAGTTTGCAAATGCAAACAGATAATAAAAAAAACACCTTGAAGGCAATATACTCAGTAAATAGATGTAGCTGGTTAACATTGGAGATGTGTGACTGTGCTTTGCATATTCTTCTGTGGATTGGTTTAGCTGGACACAGTTTCTGTTTCACAGTTTCATTTTCTTGTGTTTCTTGCTGGTAAAATGGCCCTTATTTCACATAAGCCAATGTGAAATTCTTATTATGTGCAAATTTGTCCCCAGAAAATTAATTGCATTGAAACAAATTAGAGTTTTCAAAACAAGTGTTATAGTGAAATTGACCATATGTGGTAATGGAATTGACTGATCATAAGGAACCTAGTATTCACAGGTATCCAGTTGTTCAACTTTAGCTACTGTCAAAAATATTTTCAGATTTTTATTTCACGAGAAATGTGTATGAAATCTAGCTGTTCTACTTTCTCACCCATACCACATTTTTTGTCTGCTTTTCCTTAACCAATCTGAAATTTACGTAGTTGCATTTCTTTATAGTTTTTATTTGTAGTCATATTCTAAGAAGAATTTGAAAAACTATGGTCTACTAAATTCTAAAACTCCAACTTCCACTAGAGCTTCAGCCTAAATTCATAACTGAAAGTTCTTAAAATACCTTCATTAAGAGAATGTATTACACCTTTGTGCAGGGTTATAATAACATAAATCTTGTTTTAGACCAGTGGTTCTCAACCTATGCATTGCAACCCCTGTGAATGACCCTTTCACAGGGGTCGCCTAAGACCATCCTGCATATCATATATTTATGTTATGATTCATAACAGTAGCAAAATTACAGTTATGAAGTAGTAACAAAAATAATTTTATGGTTGGGGGTCACCACAACATGAGGAACTGTAGTAAAGGGCCGTGGCATTAGGAAGGTTGAGAACCACTGTTTTAGACCATGTGTGAAATGTTCATTTCTTGAAATGTTCATTTTCCATGGTTTTCCGATTTTATTCAAAATATAGCTCCCTGGTAAAGTGAGCTCTTTACCTTTATGTGTTGTGTGTTTGCTATACCATTGATGGCTCATTCAAATCTCCTACAGAGTTTTATCAAAAATAAGAAAATCCTACATAATTATATCAAGCTCCTGAATCAAAATCTATGAAGAAAACCAGAATCTGTTTTGTTTTTAAAGCTACTCCAGAGATTTGGGCACAAGCAGCCCAGCACTGGCTGATTGGCCAGCATACTTTCCAGCTTCCACTATGACCTGTGAAAAGGTTCCACCAAACTTGGCTTCTGTGCTTGAGCCATTCAGACTTATTTCCCCCTGAGTCCCTTTGATTTAACCATCACCTACCCTTTCATGATCTGTTCATATCTTAACCTTTCACTCCAGGCTTTACCCACCACAGCACTCTCCAGGTTCTCATCCCCATGAAGAATTTAGCTCTGAAATTTCCATTCCTCCACGAACAAGTTAGCTTGAGCACCCTGTTCCTCAATCTGAGAAATACAGTTTCCTCAAAAAACCAAAGACACTAAAATTTCTGCTGACTGATTGATTTAAAATAGGTCCAGTGTGGTGGTTCATGCCTGTAATCCTAGCATTTTGGGGGGTCAAAGCTGGAAGATCACTGACATTAGGAGCTGTAGACCAGTCTAGGCAAGAAGAAGGAAAATATCCACTCCTAAAGGAATATGGCATCAAGGAGCAGCATCAGGACTTATGTCACTTTCTCCTGATACTTGTGTCACTAACCCAACAGGAACATTGTCTGAAAGGGAGCTAGTTGTGTTCCAAGGATAGGTGAACAAGACTAAAATTCATCCTGAACCATCAAAATCCTGAATCATTCAAACTGAACTCCAACTTATGATGGTTTAAATTCCTCCCTTATGATTGGAAAGGGACATGTGAAATAATGACTGGAAAGGGACAACCTAAGGGATCAGAAGTACACTGAAGTATTCTGAAATATCAGTGTCATGCTTAGCACATTATAAATCCTTGAAGTAAACCCCTTCTTGGAATTAGCCAACAGCTGTGTGGAATGCACCAATCTATGTGGATCAAGTCACATTAAGAATGATAGCCTATTTTATCCTGATTTCTGTCAGAAAATCCACAAGAAATCTTATGACTTCTAGTAAAGTGTTCATGAAACCATAAATCTTTACTGACAAATAAGCAATTATTTCTAGCTTTATCTGTGTTATTCAGACTTACAAACCCCTTCCCGATTGGGATCTTGTAACACCAACCTCTATTAAATACCTTTCAAAATATCCAAATCTGAGAAAGTCTTCAAAAGACCTCTTGCCATAATACCTATTTTGGTCCCAGTTAGACGTAAGTTCCCCTGATCCGCTTCCTTCATGAAAATTATAGCACATTCATGTGATGAAACTCCATACTTCAATTAAAAATTGTACTAACTACTAATTTTGAGCACATAGTATGAAAGATAAAGAAACTAGTACAAAATTACAGTGGGTCAGAAGCAGCGTCAAGCTTTAAACTGAAGCCTATTTGATTTTGAGACCTGTGCTGTTTTTTAAAAAAAATTTCTAATTTACAAATCATAGTTGTATACTTTTTCGTATCTTGATATAAGCATAGCATTGATCAAAACATGCTATTTAGTATAACTATCACCTCACTTGTTTTTTGCAACAATATATTTGAAATCTCTATTTTGAGATAGACAATATATTGTTATTGACCATAGTCACCCTGTTGTGTAAGGGCTCTCAAAACTTATTCCTGCTGGATAACTGAAACTTCATACTCTTTGACTAATGACTTCTCATTCTCACTATCTCCTCCCACACTCAGCTTTTCGTAACCACTGTTTTACTCTGTATTTCTATAAGTAGTTTCATAAGAATTTAAGAACTTTTTTTTCTATATCTGTGAAAAAAAAGCATTTGAATTTTGATAGAGATTGTATTGACCCTGTAGAAAACTTTGAGTAGTATAGAGTTTAACAATTTTAATTCCTCTAATCCATGAACATATGAAATCTTTCCACTTATTCATATTTTTTCTGTTTCTTTCATCATTTTTTATTGTTTTCAGTCCTTTCATGTTCTTGATTAATTTACCTCTAAGTATTTTAATACTTTTGTAGCTACTATAAATTGGATTGTTTTGTTAATTTTCTTTCTAGAAAGTTCATAATTCATGTCTAGAATTGCTACTGATTTTTCTATGTTGATTTTGTATCCTGAGACTTTAATTCAATTCAGTTTTAATATTTTGACGACATATTTAGGGTTTTCTATTATAAGATCATGTTGCCAAGAAATAGACAATTTCATTTTTTTGTGCCTATTAAAATACCTTTAAGATTTTTTAATTTCTTTATATTTCTTCATTTCTCTTACTTAAGCACCCTTGTGAAGAGTTCACGTACTTGGTTGAAAAGAGGTGGGGAGAGTGGTTGTCCTTGTCTTGTCCCTGATCTTAGAGGGAAAGCTTCTGACTTTTTACACTTAATTAAATTAGTTATGTTTTTTTTTCTTTTTAACAATATGGCCTTAATTGCATTGATGATATCTGATTTGTGGAAAGTTTTTATCATGAAAAGATACTGAATTTAGTCAAATGCTTTTTCTGTATCTATTGAGATGATTATATTTTTTCTGTTTCATTTCATTAATGTGTTATATCACATTTGTATATTTACATATGTTAAATAATCCTTGCATCCTAGGAGTGATTATCACTTGGTTATGATATATAATCCTTTTGCTGTGTGGGTAAATTTAGTTTGTTAGTATTTTCCTAAAGATTTTAAATCCAGGGATACTTCAGAAGTATTTGTCTGTAATTTATTTTTTATTTTTATTTTTATTAAATCATAATTGTGTACATTAGTGCAATCATGGGGCAGAATGTGCTGACTTCATATACAATCTGAAATATTTTCATTGAACTATTTAACTTAGCTTTCATGGCCTTTTAATCACTATTTGAAGACATTTATATTCTGCATTTAGTAAGTTTCACTTGAACCCTTCTAAGATGCACCGTAAGTGTGATCCCACCAATCACCCTCCCTCCACCCATCTTCCCCCTTCCCCTCCCCTCCCCTCACTTGCCCCTTTCCCCATATTCTTGTGCTATAACTGGTTTTTAGCTTTCATATGAAAGCTAGGTTTCCTGACGCTAAGTCCCATGCTCAAATCTGGGTTAGAATACTTTGTCATTCAGAAATTGGAAACCTTGTATTTTAGGCTCTAAATCTTTTTTTTTTTTTTAATTAAATCATAGTTGTGTACAGTGGTGCAATCATGGGGCACAATGTGCTGACTTCATATACAATCTGAAATATTTTCATTGAACTTTTTAACATAGCCTTCATGGAATTTTAATCACTATATGAAGACATTTA
>CAUYRH010042057.1:0-12340 GCA_963574655.1 Perodicticus potto | reverse complement strand
TATCTTTTGCATCAATGTGGAAGTTAGGTTCTGCCCTTTAATTTCTGAGTTCTTACTTTGCTGTTGATCCATTGTGATGGTCAGTGTGTAGAACAGGTTGAAGTATTTCCTGTAGAGCTGGTCTTGTTGTGGTGAATTTCCCCAGTGTGGTTGTATATTAGTAAATGATTTGATTTCTCTGTCAATTTTAAAGCTTAATTTAGCAGTATACAGAATTCTGGGCTGGAAATTGTTCTGTTTTAATAAAATAAAGATAGATGACCATCGTCTTCTTGCTTGAAAAGTTTCATTAGAGAAGTCTGCAATCACCCTGATGGATTTGCCCCTGGAGGTCAATTGGTGCTTACTCCTGGAAGCTTGAAGAATCTTTTCTTTTGTCTTGACTTTGGAAAGGTCATCACAATGTGTCTTGGAGAAGCTCGGTTAAAGTTGACGCAACCTGGGGTCCGATATCACTCTGAAAGGAGTGTGTCAAAGTCTTTGGTGATATTTGGGAAATTTTCATTTGTAATATTCCCTAGTATGGTTTCTATTCCCCTGGGACATTCTTCTTCCCCTTCTGGGATACCTATAACTTGTAATTTTGAACACTTCATAAAGTCCCATAATTCTGTCAGTGAACATTCTGCTTTCTCTCTCTTCTTTTCTGCCTCTTTAACTATCTGAGTGATCTCAAAAGCTGTGTCCTCTACCTCTGAGAGTCTTTCTTCTGCATGGTCTAATCTGTTGTTGATACTTTCTATTGCATGTTTAAGTTCCTTAATTCGCTTCTTCAGTTCCTTCAGCTCTACTATGTCCTTTCTACATTCTTTATATCATTCATCTCTTATTTGATTCTGTTGTTGGATTTCCTTTTGGTTATTTTCCACTTTATCAGCAATTTCCTTCATTGTTTTCATCATCTGTATTCTAAATTCCGTTTCTGTAATTTCTAATATTTCTTTATAGGTAGAATCCTCTACAGTATCTACCTCATGGTCCCTGGGGGGAGGGGGTTTCTCTGTACTGGTTTTTCATGTTGTCAGGATTTTCTGCTGATTCTTCCTCATGAGTGTTTTCTTTTATCTGTTTCCTCGCCCTAATTTTCCTTTCACTTCTTCTTGCTCTTTAAGTTACTGTGCCTCTGGACTACAGTTTTGATGAGTCAGCTGCTGGCAGGATTAGATCAAAGGAACACAGGCAACCACTTGCCAGTTCTCCACTGCTTTGTCCTCATGGGGTCCAGAAGTCTCTCACTGACTCCTTGTGCCCCCAAAGGTATGTTCTGGGCAGATCCCACCAGCTAGAGATGCCTGGAGTCTTCTCTCCCAAGTCTCCCCCTTTTCTTTTCAATTACTATTGTATCAGGACTACAGACTTGTGGTCCCCTGATTATATTAGATTTCATTGGGGAGATGTGAAAAAAGTGTGGCCCTTTTTTTTTCTTTCTAAAGAAAGATCCTCTCTCAAAAGCCAAGCAAAACAAAGTATTTCTTAATCATACTAAAAAAAATTTGAAATACCAAACTTGCTAATTAGGTTGGAATTAGAATGACATTATACTAATTACAAATGAGAAAAGATGCAGAAAGAGCTATGAAGAGATAAGAATAGAATTTTTGCAAGAAAGGAGAAATGTTGCTATAGGACATGGATAACAGATCCCACAAAATTCATTCATTCTGAAAGATGTCCATTTTGACATGCCGCAGTGCTATGATGATGTTACACTTCCACAAAGAGAGCAGAATGTTGTATCAATTACTTTAAGCAGCAAAGAATGATAACTAAATTTGATACCTTTCCAAATGGAAGAAAAGTGGCTCTTCAAGGCCCTGACTAAATAATGGAGATAGAAGAAAATCTAGGGGAGGATTTTTTCTTTTTGTTCTCAGATATCAGAATTGAGACAAGAAAGACCTTATTTGAGCAAGGAAGGGAAGAAAGGAAAAGAGAGAAAGATCAAGAATAATTTGTGTTGCAGATAATGAAAATAAAGGAAGAAAAAATGAAAGGAAGGAAAAAGATGATAGAAAACGTGTTACAAGATTAAGAATTACTAGAAAGTATTCCTTAGCTGAGAGTAGACAGAACATATTGAAGAAATGGACTTTTCTTCATACAGAGGAAGATGAGACATCTGTTTAGCTTAAGAGGGCAGAAATCACAGATTACTTAAATTCAAACTCTAGGTATGTCTGGCCTCTTCCCCTTGCTATCTGTGTCAACCAACATAAGTTACTTTACCTCCTTGTGCCTTAGGTGTGTCTTCTGTAAAATGGGAATAATAACATCATCTACTTTATTGTATAGATTAAATAAATAACTTTAATAAAATAAATGACTAGAGAAAGGCTGTTAAATTATCACTGGATTAGGGTTGGCTTCCAATATGTATGTAAAAAAATGTAGAATATTAATTCATACTTGTTCTACAATCAGTCTGTTACCAAAAGTAATTAATCTAATAAGCTAAAATATGTAGCATAGCTGAAGTAGGTACGTTCAATGTATTTATCTATTCAAAACAGGACTCAAGTCAACAGCTAAGGCATATGTGGGAGAATGGATATGGGGAACAAGATTTTATTCCTTGCAGAAATACTAGAGATACAAGATCAGAAAAGTGTCAGAGATCTAAGCTTTAGTGCCGTGTTTCTAGAAAACTCTTTGTCATGAGACCCAAATGAAGAGAGTACACAAGCAAAAAAGAAAAAGAAAAATGAGGCACAGGTTCAAGTAAACCACGAGAACAGAAACGTGGGATGCCAAAGGCTGGGGACTCTGATACACGCTGTTGGATTATATGCTACTATCTATAACTTGCTTCTTAGTAAGTCTAAGAGTTCATTGTCGTCCTATGGCCAAGACCACTCTGAGACCATGTTGGTCACACTAAACAGTTCCTATTGGTCACTTGCCCAGCCCGTTATTCTGGACTAGTTCTGTTGTCAATTGTGGGCAAGCATAACATGTACACAATAAATCATACCTTCTAATGTTTCAGGTGACAAAGCAAAAAAAAAAAAAAAAAAAAGGTGTCAGGATCTCATCTAGAAAAACCAGGGATCATTCATTTCTGATCCCCACTAGAAATACCAAGGCAGAAAACCAGCCATATACAGTTTGGCCCAACACAAAGTATTCACGGCAGAATCACTTCTCATCATGGCTTCCCGAAATTTTTAAAATTCTTCCCAGATTTTTTTCTTTGCGTGATACTGAGGCCCTTGGGTGTTCTAGGCCCTGATTAAATTGACAACTGGTCTCTGGATTTGGGTAAAGTTGTATGTGTACAGTAAAGGCTATATGTGATTAGGACTGAACTGGGAGATAGATCTTAAACAGATTTGCCTCATGGTTTTTTTTTTTTTTTTTAATGCTAGGAATGAACAGAGAAAATTATTAAAAAGCTAGTGAGCACTCATTTCCTAGACATCGCAAACAGAGCTTGAAAGGCCATTTACTGGCAAGGCCATTGTGAACATTCCTATATCATGACGGATCTAGTAGACTTATGGCAACATTGTTCTGATTGGTACTGTTACCTGATATGGTAAAGTTTTCTGCAGATGTAATTACGCTAATGATTTTAGGATAAGGATATTATCCTGGATTATCTATGTTAGTCTTAAATTCTATCACATGTATCCCTTTAAAAAGAAAGCAGAATATTGTGGGTAGGGTTGGGTAGAGAAGGAGGGAGAAAGGTGATAGGAAGGTAGAGTAGGGAGATGTAGCCACAAGCCAGAAAAGGCAAACAGCCACCAAACCCTGGAGAAAGCAAGGGATGGATTCTCCCTTAGGGCCTCCAAAGTGAGTGCAGCCCTGCCTACACCTTAATTTTGGATTTCTGGCCTTCAGAACTGTGAGAGAATGAATTTCTGTTGCTTTCAACCACTAGTTTGTGGTAATTTGTTATAGCAGTCAGAAGAAACTAATGCACTCAGATTCCAAAATTCCAAAATATAACATAGAAACTGATTATCTAACTATACAGGGAACAACAGTAATTAAATCCCATTTACTCTTTCTTATTGTCTATATTTTATTATAAACATTATCTTTACTTAAAATGCTCCTGTGTCTAATTGACAGTAGATATTACAAAAGGAACAAATTTAACAGAAAGGAAAACCCAAAGAGTTAGTAATTACATAATTAGAGAGAAAGCAGAAGGTAGTTAAAAATCAACAATGCTGTCTTAATTTTCTCTCCAAACATATAGTGCCTATGGAGAAAAAGTTCTCTGCACACAACTATTAATTAAACTTCTAAAGTTCTTTAAGTAAGCCAATCAATGCTCTAAAGAGGGTGTAGAATTATAAATTAAGCATCCTAAGAAGAAACTGGAAGGATAGGGCAGTTGTAGATGCCTCAGACATGTATTAACTTATTCATTCTTAAAACAAATATTATTGTGCCTCTATTTTATAAAATACAATATGGTACAAATAATATAACGACTATTAAAATTTTATGCCTATTTAGTAGTTTTGCTCCTAATTGTAAGGGCTGGAAAATGTAACATAACATTTCTGATTCACCATTTCTTCAACTCTGAAGGGAAAATAAAATTCTTTCTACCTCTAACATTTTATGAAAACATTAGTCATTTTCCACAGATTCAGAACAGATCCTTTCTCTTTCCTTATGCAGATTCTGTGCCTCACCTATTCATGCTGTCTTCTATTTTCATTACAAGGGACTATTACATTTTGAATGGCTTCATTGAAATGAATAAATAGAGTCAATTCAAATCACAAGGTTAGCGTCTTAAAAATTTTCTTCTCTACAGTAAATTGAATGTATGGTTTCTATGTACCAGACACATTTCCCTTCTCATATTTAGAAATCCTTTTCTGTTTTGTGGTCTCTCAAGCATTTTAAAAACCATTCATTCAAAGTAGGACTATCTGGCTTGTCTCATATTTCCAAGAATATACAGTTATTCTAGAAGGCTTTGATTTCGTTTGCAGGGATTTCCAGATCTATGCAGCAAAACTCAATAATGTGTTTTCCTTGGAGAATATTTAGAGTAAAGATATAAAGACCAATGTTTCTCATAAAGATTGATTTATCTTAGATTATATGCCACTTGGAAATAATAGTAAAATTCTCATAGGAAAACAGTCCATCTTTTAATATAATTTGACTCCTCCCATGGACTAAAGATAGCCAGTTAATTGGTATACATAGTAAAGAATAGTGGCAGAATTCTGAACTCTGGGTAAGAAGGCATAGTCTTCTTCTTTTATGTTCTACCTCATTTGTGTATTTGGATATATCTTTCCCATTCTGAAGCCTTGGTCTAGTTACCTTTTACCTTGAGAGAATAAAATAAATACTAATATTTATTATTATTATTTTTTGGTTCTTACCACAATGCGACATATTTCATTTAGTCTTCACAATAAATCTGTGTATTTTTTCAAAGAAGAAGAATGTAAAGTTTAAAAAAGTAGATAATCTCAAGTTGCATTACTAATAAGAAGTAGATCAGGGATTCTCGACCTTTCTATGGCTGTCAGAGTGAGGAATATATGTCTCAACATCCCTATATTACAAACAATAATGATTTTTAACATTGTTAAAAATGCATAAGCAACATGTATAAGAAATTGATTTCAAAACTATTATACCCTATTCAGATGAAGGATGGAAATTATAAAGATGATAAAAATGATGGTACTGTCGAATGTGTCAACCTCAGAATTGACTTCAAAGGGGGGAAAAAGAGTAAATGTATAGAATTGGGTAATCTCTTCATATATAGGAATATCTGCTGCCCCCATGTGGTGTGCTTTGTGAGCATCCTCTCCTCTGCACTTTAGCTAATATATTCCTGCCTTAGGTCTGTGTTCTAGTATTCCTTGCACTGGAAAGGAAGCAGATAATGAGAAATTATGTTGTGATGGGGCTTAATGCCTGATTATGTGTTAATATGTGTACCTGGGTATTTTAGTTGAGTATTTAATAAGCAAAAAAGAAAACTTATTGAAAAGATATAATGGGGAAGTCACAAAACAAATTTTATTGGAAAACCCTAAAAGTCTTAGTAATAAAAATTATTCTTTTAACTCTTTAAGACACCAGTACAAGAATTTACAAACTGCAATCATCAGTTCTATTCTTGGCTCATACAGGTTAATATCAGAGCCCTGGAAGAGACAATCCAACTGACAAAATTAAAGGTATGGTCCAAGTTCTTAAAAGTACTAATTGGAAGAAAAAAAAAAAAAAACTGTGTGGCATAATACACCATCAGGATATCTGTTGATTTTTGTAAAGGTAACATGGGATACCTTGATTCATTAAAAAGTAAATTAAGAGAAATTTTTCCTCAAAACATTAAACAGAGCCACTGGCGCCACCCATTTCAGGGAATTTTAACATAGTATCTCTAAAGAATAGGCATCCAATAGATAAGATAAATGGGCTGTTGAAACTATGAGAGTTGTATTTAAATATCTATGTGTGTGTTAGCATGCAATTTTTTTTTTGTCAGAGTCCACATGATTCATTAGATTACCAATGGAATCTGTCCTACAACTTTTCCCCAAAATTATAAAATTGTATGTATAACAGAATATTCAATTGGAAACAATTTCTATCCTTAAAAAGTTCATGGCCCCAAACTCTCTTCAAGGAAATAGAAACATATAGAAAGACTATCATGAAGTACATTAAAACAGACTTTTAAAAATAAACTCTGTATTAGCCCACATCACAAAATCCCCAAACCATAGATGTTGGCATGGATGCAGAGAAAAGGGAACACTTCTGCACAGCTGGTGGGCATGCAAGCTAATATGTTCCTTTTGGAAAGATGTTTGGAGATCACTTAGTGATCTAAAAATAGACCTGCCATTCAATCCTGCAATTCCTCTACTAGATAAATATCCAGAAGACCAAAAATCACTTTATAACAAAGATATTTGCACCAGAATGTTTATTGCAGCCTAATTCATAATTGCTAAGTCATGGAAGAAGCCCAAGTGCCCATCCACCCATGAATGGATCAATAAATTATGGTATATGTATAACATGGAATATTATACAGCCTTTACAAAGATTGAAACTTCACCTCTTTTATGTTTACATGGATGGAGCTGGAACATATCCTTCTTAGCAAAGTATCTCAAGAGTGGAATAAAAAGTATCCAATATACTCAGCCCTAATATGAAACCAATATATAAGCAACCACACTTCCATATTAAAGCTATAACCCAACTACAACACAAGATGAAGGGAAAGGGGGGCATGGGTGAAGGGAGGGTAATTGGTGGGACCACACCTATGGTGCATTTTACAAGGGTACATGTTAAATCTAGTAAGTGTAGAATATAAATGTCTTAACACAATAAGAAAATGAGGTGAAGACTGTGTTAACCTGTTTGATGAAAGTATTTCAAATTTTATATAAAACCAGCAGACTGTACACCATAATTGCATTAATGTACACAGCTATGATTTAATAAAAAAATAAACAAATTCTACAGAAGGAAAGCTTCTACTTGTATATAGAATGGGGTGAGTGATATAAAGTTAGTGTGCCCACCTATAGCAAAAAAAAAATTGAATAAGTTATGAAAATCATCTGCCTTTTCTCATCTATTTATGAGGCAATGACATGAGCAAGAAAGACTAAGATTCTTAGTAAAGAACTTCAGTGAGGTAAACTTAAGTCCTTGAAATCACTTTTGCCCTAGGGACATTTAATGGTTCTAGTTATGGGAAGGGAGGAATCTAGGAGTTAGAACCTAAAAGGCTTTTGCCTAGGGACAGAGAAATGGTAGAGCTTTGCCAGATACAGAGACATGCAGTACATGGTTCCCTCAGTATTTTCTGAGGTTTAGTTTTTTTGGGGGAAAGAAGGCTATAACCTAAGGAGAACTCAGCTGGCATGTTTGAATCTAGTTTGTTCTCTTTCAGAGGACTAGGACCCACAGGGAGAGAAAGTTCTTAGTCAAAAATCCTAGAAAAACAGGGAGAAAATTATAAAGGACTTAGTTTTACCAGGTTTTCAACTTAGCTTTAACACAGCACCAGCGAAAAATTGATTAACAAGGTAAATCATCACTCTGTCTGCCTAGTATAGAAATGTGGAATACTTACTCTAGAGAGAAATAGATAGGATTATCTGTAACCTCTACAGTTTTTATACTGTGTCTGACATTCCACTATAAAATACATAATGAAGCATACCAACAGACAGAAAGAAACACAGGACTGAAACTAGAAGAAAAAAGAGGCTATTAAAAAGTAGATCAAAAGTTGAATAAGATATTAGAGTTAATGCTCAAGGACTTTACAGTTTTGGGCTGGGGCCAGGTGTGAACCCACCAACTCCAGTATATGGGCCTGGTGCCCTACTCCTTGAGCCATAAGTGCTGCCTGTGGATTTTAAAATAGTATATTTAAGTAAATCAAATAAAAGAAGTAAAATAGAATAAAGAGATGAATAATTCTACCAGGTAGCTAGAATCCTTAAAAATAATCAAATCGTTGGGGTGGGACACAAATTATAAGAGGGACTTTACCTAACAAATGCAATCAGTGTAACCCAATTCTTTGTATCCTCAATGAATCCCCAACAATAAAAAAAAAAATCAAAAATAAAATAAAATGTGCAAAAAAATAGTAGAGAAGTGATGGATAGTATCTAAAATTTTTGTTTATTAGAGGTTTTTGTACTTTATTGAATTAATTAGTTCCAGAATAAGTAAATTGAAAGATTTATATTACACAATCTAAACTAAAATTATAAAATAAGAATATTGGGAAAAAACCTTCTAAGACCCATGGAACTTAGAACTACATTCTAATATACATATAACTGAGTCCCAAAAGGATAGTACAGATTCATTGGTCAAAAGCAATGTTTGAAGAAATAACGACTAAGAATTTTCCAAAACTTTAGACATATACCAATGTATGGATTTAAGAAGTTTTGAAAACTCCAAATGAATAAATATAAAAACAACAAACAAAAAAATGATAATTAAACAAAGCAAAACCACAGGCTCATTAGAATAAGACCACTAAAAATCAAAGGCAAAGAGCAATTAAAATTTTCTAAAACACATGGAAGAAGTATATCTCAAAATCATGAATGCTGTATATGACAAACCCATAGAAAACATCACAGTGAATGAGGAAATGTTGAAAACATTCTGCCTAAGAAGTAGAACAAGACAAGGGTTCCCACTGTCACTACTTCAATTCAACATAGTACTAGAAGTCCTAGCCAGAGCAGTCAGGTAAGAAAAGAAATGGCTTCAGGGAAGAGGAGGTCAAACTATCACTTTTTGCAGATGATAAGAATTTGTATTTAAAAAATCCAAGACTCACCAAAAGACTCCTGAAATTGATAAATAAATTCAGGGAAGTCTTAAGTTAAAAAGATCAATGTGCACAAATCAGTAGCATTTCTATATATGAATAACAGTCAAGATGAGAGTCAAATCAAAGGCTCAATACCACTCACAATACCTACAAAGAAAACAAAATACTTAGGAACATATTTAACGAAGGAGGTGAGAGACCTCTACGAGCAGAATTACAAAATACTGACGAAGGAAATCACAGATGACACATACAAATGGAAATACATGTCACATTCAGAGAATGACAGCATCAACATTGTTAAAATGTCCGTAACTGCCCAAAGTGATTCACAGATTCAACATAATCCCAACCAAAATGCCAAAGTCATATTTCACAGGTCCAGAAAAAATAATCCAATGATTCATTTGGAACCTTCCCCCAAAAAAGCCCCAATAGCCAAAGAAATCTTAAGCAAAAAAGAATAAACCTGGAGGCATCACATTGCCAGACTTTAAACTGTACTATGAGGATCTACTGGTCAAAACAGCAACGTATTTCTAGAAATAAGAGACCAATTGAACAGAACAGAGAACCTAGATGTAAAACCATCTACTTATAGCCAACTTATCTTTGACAAAACAAATAACAAAATAGATTGGGGGAAAGTAATCCTATTCAATACATGATGCTGGGAAAATTGATCGGTCACATGCAGAAGAATAAAACAGGACCCTTATCTCTGACCACTTAAAACAATTAATTCAGAATGGATAAAAGACTTACATGTAATGCATGCAATCATAAAAATTCTAGAAGAAAAGATGGGGAAAACTCTTTTAGACATCAGCTTCTGCAAAGAATTTATGACAAAGAACTCAAAGGCAATTTCATCAATAACAAAAACAAATAAATGAGACTTAATTAAACTACACAGTTTCTGCACTGCAAAGGTAATAATCAACAGGGCAAATAGACAACCTACAGAATGGGAGAAAATATTCACAAACTATACATCAATAAAGGCTAATAACTAGAATCTACAAAGGATTCAAACAAATGAGCAAGAAAAAAAGCAAACAACTTCATTAAAGTATGGGCAAAAGAAACTTTCCAAAAGAAGATAAACAAATGGCCAAAAAAACATGAAAAAATGGTCAATATTACTGATCATCAGGTAAATCCAAATTAAAACCACAAAGAGATAAAACCTTACTCTTGTCAGAATGGCCATTAATAAAAAGCAGTAGATGTTGGCATGGAAGCAGAGAGAAAGGAACACTTATGAACTGTTAGTGGGAATGCAAATGAGTACAACCTTTATGTAAAACAGCTTGGAGCTTTCTCAAAGAATTAAATGTAGACTTACCAATCAACCCAACATTGACTACCAGCTATCCGGTAGCCAAAGAAAAATAAGTCATTTTATTAAAAATACATTTGCACTGGTATATTAACTGTAGCACAATTTACAATGATGAAGATGTGGAATCAGCATAGGTGCTTATTTCCTGAGTGGATTTTTAAAATGCGGAATATGGGTTGGTGCCCATAGCTCAGTGGGTAGGGCGCCGGCCACATACACCCAGGCTGGTCAGTTTGAGCCCTGCCTGGGCCAGATAAAAAGCAATGACAACTGCAATAAAAAAATAGTTGGGCATTGTGGTGGGTGTCTATAGTCCCAGCTACTCGGGAGGCTGAGGCAAGAGAATTGTTTAAGCCCCAGAGTTTGAGGTTGCTGTGAGCTGTCTACACCATAGCACTCTACCAAGGGCGACATAGTGAGACTCTGTCTCAATAAAAAAAAAAAAAAAACTGTGGTATATGTTAGTATATACCATGGAGTACTACTTAGCCATAAAAAGAATAAGTTAATGTCTTTTGCAGCAATTTGGATCAAACTGGAGATCAAGTTTCTCAGGAATTGAAAAACAGACAGCACATGTACTCTAATAATGTGACACTCATAGATGGGCACAAATGGGCACGGAGTGAAGTAAAAGTCATTAGAAATCAAGGAGCAGGAAGACAAAAGGAAGGAAGAGGTAAAAACCTACCCAACACAATGAGAGCTCTTCACACGATGGCCACACTATTAGCCCTGACTTAAGCATTATAAAAACTCCCCATGTATCAAAAACATTTGTGCCCCCTTAAAAATTTGAAATAATAATAATAATAAACTTTCAGAAAAAAACAAAAATGATTACCATTACAGGTGGAAGTTTGAAACTGACACCTTACTTGTCAAAAGACATGGTAAAAGCCTAGGAAAATAAAAAAAACAAATCACTATTATACTTAACATGAATAAGTATTAAAATGTTTTGGTTAGAGAAAAACTAGAGACTGAAGGCTACAGACAGGGTTGGACAATTAAGTTTGTCAACTCAGTCTAGGAAAAAAGTGCTGCATACCTCATTGCTGAATATCACTATGGTCACCATGTAGCCCAGGAGCGTAGTTTGAAGGTGATTGTAGTGGTATTCTGTGACGAGGTATGTAGCACTTTTTCTAGGATGAGTTTGCAAACTTAATTGTTGGACCTTGTACTTTAAGATTGCATTTATGTGAAATGCAAGAGAATGGCAACTTATAGTGACAAAAATCAGATTGTTAGTTATAAGAAAACAGAGGTTACAAAAGAACATTTGGGGACTGATGAGAATCTTTTGTAACATGAGTGTAAGGATGGTAATATCATCACCAACATTTGCCAAAATATGTACACATATATTTGGTAAACTTTATTGTATGTAAATCATACCTCAACCAAACTTATTAAATATTAAATAAGTAAAATATTCAGTGTATCAATAACACAAATGTTTGGGATGGATGCACAGGGAGCTAAAAGTCACTAAAGATCTAGAATATAAAATACAAGTTCCCGGAGAGGGCGGAGCAAGATGGCAGCCGAGTAACAGCTTCCTTGCGGCTGGGCACGGTGAGACTGGGGAGAGAGGACTTCAGGCATCTCTGGCAGGTGGGATCTACCCAGGAACTTCCCCTTGGGGACACAGGGAGACAGCG
>CAUYRH010042056.1:170-37649 GCA_963574655.1 Perodicticus potto | reverse complement strand
AATCAAGGAAATTGTCCACAAAGTGGAACAGGAACTCCAATATTTAGAAATAAAGAAAGAAAACATGAGCACATCAGAGTACCTGTTTATGTTTGATATCCAACCAAAGGGAATTTCTAGAAGAGGAGGGGCGAGTTTGGGGTGGAGGGAGGGTAATTGGTGGGGCCACACCTATGCTGCATCTTAGAAGCGTGCAGGTGAAACTTACTAAATGCAGAATACAAATGTCTTCATATAATAACTAAGAAAATGCCATGAAGGCTATGTTAAACAGTTTGATGAAAATAGTTCAGATTGTATATGAAACCAGCACATTGTACCCCTTGATTGCACTAATGTACACAGCTATGATTTAATAATAATAATAAATAAATAAATAAATAAATAAATAAATAAATAAATAAAAATGGGGGAGATTCCCCCCAAAAAATAAGAGCATCTGAAAAAATTCCTAAAACACAAGAACATTAGATTATAGATAGGAAGGGCTCACTGAGCATCAGCACAATGACTTTGGGAAATCTTTAGACTGAAAATATCATTATGAAATTTTATGACACTTAGTGATTGGGAGAATTTGAAAGCACACAAGTGCACACACAGACATCAGGAGCAGGCCCCATACGAAGGATTTAGAAATCAGAAATGGCACAAAGCTTGAATAGCAAAGAAACATTAGAAACCAGAAATGGCACAAGCTTTGAACCTGGAAGTTCAGAGACAATGGAGCAACAGATTCATGTTTTTAATGATACATCATAATAGTTGTACATGTTTGGGGCGACCTGTAATATTTTGATACATTTATACCATGTGTAATGATCTAATCATAATAATCAAGTTATCCATCACTTCAAATATTTACCCTTTTTTTGTGTTGGGACCATTCTAATTCTTCTCTTGTAGATATTTTAAAATATACAATAAATTATTGCTAACTAGAGTCTCCCCATGGTACTACTGACAGCTAGAACTTACTCTTCCTATGTAAATTTTGAGGAAAAATGAGTTTTACATTAGAATTCAACCAAAAGATAGACAGAAGGGTTATAGAATGAAGAGACTTTCTGACATGTAAAATATACTTTTTTACAATAAAGAATACTTTTTAAGAAAGTTTATTGTAAAATGTACTTGAGCAGTTAAGAGTATAATCCAAAAAGGATGAGGTGGGACAATCATAATAAAGAAAGGCCCAACACACACCATAAGGAGAGAAGTTCTGGTGGGAGCGGCACAAGGGTTGACACTGACAGCTTTAGACCGGCCAGGAGGGGAATCGCTCACACGCCAGGGAGCCCTTGGGGAGCAGAACATCAGGGCTCAATAAAAGCGGGAAACACTGTAAAGGATAGTTAAGGGCCAGGGGAAGGAATTGTGGAACGCACCACTCTGATGTTAGAGAGCTGGAAGTTCATATTCCCACTGACAACCTGCAGGATCCACTCTAGGCATCTCCAGCTTCTGCATCTTCAGCTCCCCTCTCCCCCAGTTTCAACCAACCATGGATCAAAAACATTCAGGAAAAAAAACAATAAAAGTTAACAGTAAATCAAATGAAAATATAGTATGAAAACAATATACATGACATTTTCACCTTATTAAAGAAGATTTAAAGCACACAGGAGCATGCACGCAGGTTTGTGTGATGCTACACTGTTTCATACAAGGAACTGGAGCACCCCCAGATTTGATACCCCCAGGGAATCCTGGAACCAGGCTCTCATGGATGTCAAGAAATGACCCTGCACCAGGGCCCACTGCTGCTCTGTCTGTCACAATGCCACGCTGTGAGTCACCCATATGTGCTTCAGTGGGAGACGGGATAAACAACCTCAGGGCATCCTCACATATGACAGTACTTAGCAGGATACTGAGAGACACAGCAACTTGAGTGGACTCAGGGGATTATCCCAAGTGAGAGAAGCCAATCCCAAAAGGTTATTTACTCTATGACTCCATTTCTGTAACTTCCTTGAAATGACAAAACTATAAAACCAGACAAGACATCAGTGGTCACCAAGGATTAGGACTGAAGGTGGAATGTGGATGTGAAGGCTGACGCCAGGGAGTGTGGGGAAGTTTGGGGAAGTTGAACACCAGTCAAGTTTTGTGTCTTGTCAGTGGTGGTGGTTATGCAAATCTATAAATATGATAAAACTTTATAAATAATACACAAAAAATAGTGCAATAAGAACTGCCAAATTCCCACTTGCCATCTGTAGTGAACAGTGTCATGCACACCATTGTCAATTTTCTGGATTAGATTACTATATTAAAGTTATTAAGATGCTATTATTGAATAAGCTGAGATACTAACATGAGGGAAATCTCTATACTATTTTTGAAGCTTCTATGTGAGTCTAAATTTTTTCAAAATAAAAGGTTTTAAAAAGAAATGCTCATCTGGAAGACGACTCCCACAGATTCTAACTTGGTAGGTCTAAAGTGCAGCATAGCAATCTATATGTTAGCAATGTCCCCAGGGGGCTCTACTGAGAAAACACGTTTGAAATCCCCTCATGTAATAATGCATGATGTCCTCAAGAAGACCTTTCGCAATGGAGACAACCACATGTCCCGCCTGACTGTTTCTGATGACGGGTCTGCACAGGGCCCTGGAAGTGGACACTGCACCCCCGAGGGAGCTAAGAGGCTTCAAACCTTTCAAGTAACACATCATAAGCACTATTTCCTACTCTACATGTCCCATAAGATCGTACATATTGCCAATTAAAAGCAGATGAACATGATTCGATATCATACCAAATGGAGAATAAGGGTGACATCCTTTTAAGAACATTTAGAAGATTTCTATTTGAAGAGTAGAAACGGGGGATGGGGGGATAAAGGGTAAACCCAAGAAAAGGACTAAGATTTTACTAAAAACTCTACATGGAATATGATAAGTAATTGATTCTTGGGGCATTATTTTGTAATTGTAAAGAGTCTAAAATGTGGTTTATCTTAATGAATGCATTTGGTGAATAAGGTTTATAATGTGGGAAAGAGCTCACCATGTCTGTATTGCATAGTTAACATCAGCTTCTACCATATGAAAATTTCAGTATCATGAAGAGAATATGTCTAAATATATTCTCTCGGTTGTTTTAAGCATTACTATTTATATAAAATTAAGTGGCTATTATTTGTTAGAACACTTGGAACTTCAAGTGTATACATTATAAAAAGAAAATGATTACTTCTATAGCACTTTTTAGTGTCTTTACTATGTGATATTTACTATACTAGACTTAGACATTCATATAATGTCTTTCCTCAAGAAGCTAAGGTCTTTTGGGGTGAGAAAGAATTTTCCAATCCAATTTTTCTGCCACCCACATACCACCCAGCTCTTATTTATTTGGGGCAGGAAAGAGGTTGGTGGATTACTTGTAATTATCCTACAGTTTTAAAAAAGAAAAACACAGATATGGACTCATCTGATAATTTTATATCTATTTTAGCTTATATTTTAGCCTACATAAAATAATGAAAGTGTTTTCGTTTGTTTAATCATTTGAGTGTGATACTTTTTGAAGCCATCTCCAGGATGAAGCCAGAGCTGCCTCTTGCACGTCTTCCACTAGAAAATGGTTTCTCTCCTTCCTTCTTTCTCATTTCTTTTTCTGAAAACCATGCAGTCTTTTGTGGATTTCTTTTCATTTAGCAATATAAGAGGCATCTTCCCATTTCACCTTTTCTTAGTGTCTGAAGGTGATGGTCTTCCCCTCTTCCCTGAATTTCTGATCCTCCTATTACTCACAAATTGAGGGATGAGAATTCTCCTCTAAGAAAGTTGTGTCTGCACTTTTTCTCCACCTTCCTTCTTATCTAATGTGTAGAGGATGTAGCTGTTCACAATTGCCAGCTCCATCAGCCAAAAGCGTTATTTTTCCCACCATTTGTAGGACTTCCTTATAAATCCACAACATCCACAGTACTGATCACCTTTGTCCATTCTTTCCATAAACTTTATGCATTCTGCAATAACTGTTGGTTTTTAACATTGAACAGGCTGTTCCTTCCTATAACCAGTGTGGCCTCTACTGTGTTTGAGGCCAAAGAATGTGCTCAGTATTGTCTTTAACGTCTTCTCCTAGAACGGGAGGCACATCATTTTCATATCACACTGACAGGCACATCATTCATGTTCCTGAAGTTACTTCTTTTCAGATCACTTGGAAAATCCTTCATATAATCCACAACTGTCCCCATTATACATATTTTCATTTTGTGCAATTCCTTAGCAAGTCAAGGGCTTGTGTAGAACCTGTCAGTGTAGATGTGATGGCCTGAGCCACTCGTATGTGCTTGCAAAACTTGTGCCAAATGCAAGTCATAAATGTCAAATCGGGATGAATGAGACTTTCTGTTGTTGCCTTGCCATGATAAGGAATGTGAGAAAACACATTCATTTTCTGAATCTCACAGGCAACAAATCTGTAGGCCCCACTTTGTAGCCTCCTTCATATTCTAGTGCTTGAATTGAATCCTTCCCTTGAAACCCACTGTGCTCTCACCTGCAGCCACGTTTCTTCTGGGCACATTAACTTCTCTGTGTTTATTGTCCGTACCCTCCCCAACACTCTTCACCTTGCTACATTGGGGATGCACACTTCCTTGAGTTTCATCAGGAAGAACTAAATGCAGCATCCAAAATATCTGGGGAAAACAGGTGCAGAGAAAACATCCCTGAAGAATGGGGTTCATTCTAGACAATCTTCAGGAAAATAGTCAACTAATTAAACCCTCCATTTCAGAGCCATGATCGGTATTACACCAAAGAATGCCTCATTTCTTCTAAGGAAACATCCTTCCACAAGTGCCACAATGTGTGTTTTTAGTGGAGCCACCGTCTGTATTTTTTCTGCCACATGCATATTTGTCAGGGCCACAATTTCACCAATAAGATCACCTGAGAAAAAGAGCTGGCAATATTCACGTCCAGTTCTTGACTGAGCACTTTGAGCAAGGGTGAATCCTGTTATGTGGCAGAGCACAGGGACTTTGTAAGATCCCCATTATCACCATCACAAAAGCTCTCCAGCTGCTTGTTACAGGTTGTGTGTGACTGTCACGTTCTTCTTCATCACTGGCTTCAGGCTCACTGGAACTAACACCACTGCCTACAGGAAGAATTTCTTCATGCTCAATGCCATCGCTCTCCTTCACCCTCACTGTCCTCACAAATCCACAATGCAATATCATCATCACTTACACGCCTCCCCCTGCCATTTTCCTACAAGCACCATGGTGCAAATTCAACACAAAACCACCTGTTCACACCAAAACACATGATCTATGGAGACAGGAGGGGTCAGACTGTGTGTGCTCCCTGAGAACATGTATCTGACAGGCTGGGACAGCTGGGCAGGGGAACAAAGTGCAACAACAAAACATGTCACCCGTCTTCTGATGTCAGAGTGGAACAAGCAAAGTATCACATCAGGTGAGGGTGTCACACGTCTTCTGATGTTGGAGCGGATCAGGCAAAGCATCTGTCACAGCAGGTGAGGCCAACACAGGATTGGAAAGCGTTAACCACAATGACCACAGTCACTGATTATTGTGGGTTGTTCTCATTTTAAATCTTGAAACCGAGTAGAATTTGGGTACAAGAAAAATATAGATGCATACGTGTTGCGGGAGAGGAAAAGAATTCTCCATGACACTGTGTTCAGGTGACAGTGACCGTGACCGTGTCTGAGATGATGCACTTGGGAGTGTGTTTGTGGGTTTCAGGAAGCCCCCTGAAGCCAGGCCATGATGAGTGTCTTTGTCATAGCTCTCTTTCATCAATGTCATTCCCACACTATTCAAGCATTGTGACACTACACTTGCCCTTATCTAAAAAGCTGAGAAGTGACATACTTAAGCATTTTGAAATAGCATCCATGTATAGTGCTGACCATGGATGGGAACATGATTAAACAGTGAGCAAAAAGAAAAGTAAAATTATTCAACCAAGAAAATGGTTTGGGGTACAGCAAATTATCTATAATGATAATTTTCATTGTCATTATAACTATTTACACATCAGAAAGCCAGTGTTACAGAGGCTGGAATTAATTAGTCCAAGCCCCAAAAGTCAGTGGTGTTGCACCTATTGTTAAACCATCTGTCTGGATACAGTAATTTGAAGAAAATAAAAAGGATACAAGTGCAACCAAGTCTCTATTAAAAGAAAAACAAGTGTCCTTTGGATTTAAAATACCATCTGGAAAATTTCAAGCTTACAAGGCACCAGACATAGAACTGAAAAGCCTAAAATCTGAAATATATAAACAAAACAATCTTAAAAGAGATTTCAGATCTTTAAAAAATTCCCTTCTGCAAGGCAGGCTGGCATTTTCCACATTGCACCTGGATTTTCTTACATTAAAATGTCATGTTACTTCCGAGAAGGGATATTGTGAAGATTAACACAATCATGTTTAAAGCTCTCTGAGTTCCTCTGGGGGTACAAAGTGTAACATCCACTGTTCACTGCACGGTTGTTTGAACCCCAGTTATGCAGGACACGAGTGAAGCAGATCCAGCTTCCTTTTCAAAGGCCTTGCTACTACAGGAAGTGGATAAACAGAATTCTGAGGAGAATTAGAATTGGTAGTATTTGGATTATTGAGAGCTGTGTTAAATAACTGTGTCTGTGCTGCTTTGAGGTCTCATTTATAGCATGAGAGTGTGAAGAAATATTATTGCAGGTAAAAAGATATATTTTAGAAATCAAATTTTTAGAAATATGAGCAAAAGAATGTATTTATTTTAATCAATTCTAGTAAGCCAACAATATACCATTTTTGTAGATTCTGATTATTAACCTTTATCAGTTGTATACCCTGTGAATATTTTCTCCCCTTCTTTAGGTTATGTGTTTGCTCGGTTGATTATTTTCTTGCCTATGAAGAAGGCTTTTAACATAACCAAGTCCCATTCATTTATTATTATTGTTGCTGTGATTGCCACTGGGTCTTCTTCATAAAGTCTTTGCCTAGGCTGGTAGCTGGAAGAGTTTTTCACACATTTTTCCAGGAGTTATCATGGTTTCATGTCTTGCATTTAAACATTTTATCGATCTTGAATTAATTTTTGTGAGAGGTGAGAGATATCTTATTTCGTTCTTCTGTGTGTGGCTGTCCAATTTTCCCAGGACCATTTATTGAAAAGGGACTCTACTCCCCAGTGTATGTTGTTATCTGCTTTGTCAAAGATCAATTGGCTGCATTATGTCTTCTTTTTCTGTTCTGTCCCATTGGCCTTTGTCTCTATGTTTGTGCTAGGACCGTGCTGTTTGATTAGTTTAGCCTTGCAGTATAGTTTGAAGTCTGGTAATGTGGTGCCTCCAGAGTTGTTATTTTGATTAAGATTGCTTTGGCTATTCAGACTTTTTTCTGGTTCCTAACAAAACATAGAATTGTTTTTTCCTATTTCTGTGAATTATGGCCTTGGTATTCTAATGGGGATTGCATAGAAACTGTAAATCACTTTGGGTGGAAAAGACATTTTAACAATGTTGATTCTGCTGCTCCGTGAATGTGATATGCTTTCTACCTGTGATTTCTTTCCTCAGTGTTTCATAGTTCTCCTTGTACAGATCCTTCACCTCTTTTGTTAACCATATTCCTAGGTATTTTATTTTCTTTGCAGCTACTGTGAATGGTATCATGTCTTTGATTTGATTCTGGGTTTAGTACTATTGGTATATAGAAATGGTACTGATGGGCAGTGCCTGTGGCTCAAGGAGTAGGGTGCCGGCCCCATATACGGGAGGTGGCGGGTTCAAACCCAGGCCTAACCAAAAACTGCAAAAAAAAAAAAAAAAGAAAGAAAGACAGAAATGGTACTGATTTGTATACATTGATTTTGTACCCTGAGACTTTGCCAAATTTATTTATCAATCCAGGAGTCTTTTAGTGGAATCTTTGGGGTTTTCCAGATATAAGATTGTGTCATCAGCAAAAAAGCAATAGTTTAACCTCCTCTTTCCCTGCTTAGATGCTCTTAGTTTCTTTCTCCTGCCTAATTACTCTGGCTGGGACTTCCAGCACTATGTTGAACAGAAGCCATTACAGTGGGCACCCTTGTCTTGAGTTCTCATCAAGAAGGAGGGAATCCTCCCCAACTCATTCCTTGCAGAGGACACTGCAGGAAAAAAAAAGAAAAGAAACCCACAGACCAAACCCTTTATAAATATAAATGTAAAAATCCTCAGTAAAATACTAGCAAACCAAATTCAACAATACATCAGAAAAATAATCTGCTATGACCAGATGGGCTTCCTCCCAGGGGTGCAAAGATGGACCTATCAACACACATAAATTAATATGTGATGCATCACACAAACAGAAGCAAAAACAAAGGTCTTATGGTCATCTCAATAGATGCAGAAAAACCATTTCACAAAATTTAACACCCTTTGTGATAAAAAAAAATTAACAGAGTATCAATAGAAGGAATATATCTCAAAATCATAAAAACTGTATGTGACAAACTCACAGACAACGACATAGTGAATGGGGAAACTGGAAAGGTTTTTTCCACAATGGTAGAGTCAGGTGTGTAAATACATATTTTAAAGTAGAAAAGTAATTACAATGCAGGAATAATATAATGAAGCTTTAAAGGTTAAGGCAGGAGTTCTCAAATATGGCTGCACCAGAAGAGTTTTTACAAAAACAATGCACAGTCCTCATCCACCCCCCAATTCTTATATAACTGGACCACAATGGAAAACTAAAGTGTTTTCTTTTCAAAGTTCTCATTGATTCTAATATGTACCCAGGGTGGAGTCTTCCACACTCTCACGCTAAATGATTTTTTTAAAAAAATGGATGAAGAGACAAAATGTGTAATATAAAAAGAAAATACCTCAGGATAGATATTGCTAAAACTGAATGCAGTCTGGGAAATATATTCTAACAATTCATAATATGATAGAATAGTTTTACATAATATTTTCTCACTCTTGTGAACCCAGACCTTAGACTAGGCAGAGATGCAAAGTACGTGAATATTTATCCTGGGGCTCTCAGACTCCAATGCTTCCAATGACCAAAGCCTGCAAGGAAATGCGTGTTTGGAATACGAATGATAACGTAACATTTAAGGGGGCTGCATTTAAAACAAACCCGAAATTGCAGGTGTCACCAAGAAGAATGGAGATTCTCTGGGTATCCTCAGACCCTTTCATTGGAGTGACAGGAGGTGACATCCCATTGGTCACAGATCCCACCAGGAATTACTGTTCTGGAATTTGGGGACCTTGTTCAGTATTCCTCAGAAATAAACAAAAAATTAAATTTAAAAATTCTTTTTTTTTATTTTTCTATCCCAGAAGTTTATTTATTTATTTATTTATTTTTACATATACATGTGTTAATTAGGTTTCCACTTTTTGCCTTCACAGAATTTAAAAGGCTTGAAATTCAATAACAATAACAATAACCACATAATGAATGAAGATAAATAAATTCAGAAAAGAAAACATGATTACTGCATCAAAATATTAAGCAATATTAATAATAATAATATCAAGGAAGTAACATTCACATTGTCAAATAAGAGTATGTCTATTATAGAATGCTTTGACTCTGAGGCTTTTTATGAAGTCATCAGTTAACTTCTTATTTTTTTCCAAAGTCTCAAAAAATACACAATATTATATAAATAAAAGTAAAAGAGAGTTTCAAAAAGTCCTACATGTATCTTTATGAATCTTCCAAGAAGTTCGACTCCTAGGTACTTGTGGGCAGATTACCATAGTACATGGCCATGATGAAAGTATGCGTCAGATAAAAGGTGATCCTTTATTGAACCAAACAAAAGGAGGCTTAATATAAATAAAATCTCAAGACCAAAAATCAGCATATTGAAGTTTTCAACCATAAACTATCCAAAAAAGTCTTGTAAAAATATTTTTTCAGTAACATCACACATCCATGTGATGTTTTAAAGCATGCCTAGCAAGTTGGAGTCAGCACAGCTGGAGAAGAAGAACCCTGCAAATGAACAGGTAAGTTTCTCCAAAGGGAGGCTCAGGAAACACAGCCACACGTTCACTCCCTTTGTGGACACTCAAGAGTTTTGTTGTCTCACATTCAAAACACAGTTCTGTTTATGTTTCTCTGATTGATATATGTGAATACATCTTCGAAATCTACCAACAAATTATAGACGTAGAAATGTTATCAAACATCCATAGTAGGATTTTATCAGTTTAAATTGTGCACTTGTAGCCTGTTGACAAGGTGTTTTCTTGTTTGGCTTCTTAGAACACAACATAGGATTATATAAACATTTATAGATAAAATTTAAGGTTTTTTTTACAGCTAACAAAAATAAGCATTCAAAACAAGTTTTTTAACTATTAGCTTTATTCACGAAAGATTTTCTAAAGTGCTTTTGGTTTTCAAAAATAGCAAAGTATGGATAGTTGTATAAGTGAGCATGTTGGGTTTGAGTGTTTGCTCCCAGGAGGTATTCGCTTTTTATTCTTAATATATTTCCACAAACCCTCTTCTTTTTCTTCATGAACCAGACAATCCACACTTAATGCTAAGACAGGAGCACTAACAAAAGACACACGGGGGAGCTGGAAGCCCCTCGGCCACACCATTACGGTCACAGATGTCTCCAGGTAATTCAGAGCCTCTTATAAATATTTTGTAAATTTTTGTAATGACTATTTTGTAAATACAGACACATTTAGCTACAATTTCCCATTTTCCCTCAGTATGGTGACTTTAGGTATACCCTGTACTCAGAGAAAGAGTAATGAGTAAGACACAGCAATCAGAAACGCACGCATGTGTTTTGTTAGGCTGCCTATGAGTTGCAGATAGCATCTGGTAGCTGCAAAGAAAGATAGTCTGTTCTTCCTCAAGCACCGCAAGGACACTTGGTCTTACTTTGGTCTTTTTTAACCTTACTCTTCTATGAAGAAATTAGCATCTCTGGAACTAAGGGCAGAGGATGCTATTTCACTGAGCAGGAGGCAACATCAGTATGATAACCCAGCCACCTTCTGAAGATGGCAGAGTTGTTCTCTCCAGCCACTGCTAACATTTGCTTAATTTTCACTAACAAAGGATGGTATTTGTTTCCCTGACAACACTCTGGAATGCAGCTGGACTTCATCCTTTGTCCTCCAGTCTGTGTCTAAGGAACAGTCCAACACCTCAAACTAATCTTTGCACCAAGTGGCAACCCCAAGGAACATTGGACAGACGTCCCTCTGCTTATCATTGTTACAATTTCTATTAAAGATTCAATAAAGTTAAGAAAATATACAATTTCTTATACAATTTAAGTTTTTCACGGCTTTACTAATGAAAAAATTTAGTTTACTCTTTTGTAAAATAACAGAAAATATTTTGTATATACAGAGTTTTTATAAGTTTTTTTCAATACTGGTCAAGAAGATTGCCATGTGTAAGGTGTAGTACATGTATGTAAAAGTGTGAGCACTGGACTGGAAATCACACTCCATACTGAAAGCGTCCCTGGGACGGGCAAGGGAGGTAGGAGATGACTGTACATGACTTTGGCTAAATCCATTTCTTTAAAAATTTAACTACAAGGCAAATATGACTAAGTGATATGTTTTTAATATTGTGGCCTATCATGGATGATTTTAATATTGTTCTTGAATCTTCTCTATATTTGAAGGTCTCCAAAAATTAAAAAAAAAAGGGATGTTCACAATTCCAAAGCAGGAGAGGGAGGAGCAAGATGGCAGCCGACAGGTTCCTTGCAACTGGGCACGGTGAAACTGGGGAAAGAAGACTCCAGGCATCTCTGCCTGGTGAGATCTGCCCAGAAACATCCCTTTGGGGTCACAGGGAGTCAGCAAGAGACTTCTGAACCCCATAAAGAGAACAAAAGCAGTGGAGAACTGGCAAGTGCTTCCATGTGTTCGTTCAGTCTAATCCTGTTGACAGCTATAAATACAGCAGCAGTGAAACTGCAAACTGGAAAGGCCTTATCTGTGAGCTGTTTGGGTTTTTTGGCTTTGGCACTCAATTGGACCATCTTGGGGGAACTTGGGCAAGAGTGTGGAGGACTTATTATAGATTCGTCAACAGTCTTTCGTGATGATGACTACAAACTTATGAGGGATAATGATTTGTTCGGTGTGATAGGTGAAAGCACAGGAGAACTAAAGAGAAGGCTACAACTAATAAAAGAGGAATCACAACACCAAACAGATGAAGGAGAATCTTCAGCATATACGGCAAGCAGTGATAGTCCCATCTATAAACTGGATTACAGTTTTTGGATATCCTGAAAATATGGCTGGAAGGGAGGAAAGAGAAAATCTAAGTTGTATAGGAACAAATCAGACTAATTGAAACTGTGATGATTGCAGAGTCAATTTAGGGATAGATCTCAATCTTAGTAACCAGAGCCTGAATCCAGAGAATGAGTATGCATCATCTGCAGGACTTCCTAGGATGGACTACACAGAAAGTAGCCAGAGACAAGTAGAATTTCTACAACCTATGCCAATATGTGCAAGACCATCTAGATCAGAACGACGTACTACTGTTGTAGATTTAGTGGAAGCCCCACCTACCCGTGGCAAGAGGAGAGCAAGAAGCAAGAGCCCAGACCACCAAACAACAAGAGCAAGAATTGAAAGTAGTTCACCGCCAATTTCATGGGGTGAAAATTCACAAAGATTTGATCAAAATATACCATCTCAGAATGTGGAACAACTACTGGGAAATGAGATGAAGAGATGTTCTCTGACTCACCATCACAAAACATTCAGTCAGCAAATAACTGGACCTGAGCAGCAAAATAGGGATATTTTTGAAGCTTCTGCAATAAGAGATGCTTTTCCAGGGGAATGTTCTCCAGATGCAAAAGAAAAGAGTGTAGAAGACTTTAAGCATTGTCTAGGGCCCCAGACTAAGCTGCTGAGCCAGACAAAGCTAATAGTGTTCGTCTGTGTGCCACACAAAGCCTTTATGGGAGAACTACCCTGGCAAGCTACACCCTCAGGGTCGCAGAGCAAGGATCTGGCAGAAGACCTTGGGTGAGTAATCAAGTGACTGAGCAGCCTAAAGGCAGGGACTGAGACGCCTTACAGCCTTGGCCCACAGGGCCATAGAGTGAGACCAGTTTTAGCACACTGGGTAAGTGGACAGCCACTTCAGGAGTGATCCTAGAAACAAGTGCTTTCCTGAGAAAGCTTCTGCTTAGCCAATGTTAGCAGTTCAAAGTGCCTTTTACACAGGCTGAGGAGAGATTTAGGCTCTCCACCCTGCGGGGTTTGAGAAATCAGCAGAGGCCTCCAGTCTCCATCTTGTATAGCCATATCAGCATTGTAATTAACATCACATACCCCAGAAGATCAACTGTTGCCCAGAAAATATTCAGCAAGATATATACACTGCTTTGTTTGTTTTTTAATTTCAACATTTCCCCTCTAGATTTTTCCCTTTTTTTCTTTCTTTTCTTTCTTCATTTTTCTAGTTCAAATGTAATTTTCCATTATTGCCTTCTTTAACAATTAGAACTACATTTTTGCTAGTGTTTATACACCTATTATTTGGTTTTTCCCCCAATTTTATCCCACATGGTTTTCTGTTTTCTTGTTTTGGTTTGATTTATAGCATTTTTGTCTTTCCTCTCTACTTGGTGGATGTAGGGTACTGTGTCTGAACAGGCTAGCAAAGAACTGCTGACTTCAAGGGAACCACCCAACTCGACACCCCCAGAGGTTGAGAGTTTTTAAGGTTGGGTCAAAGTACCGTACTGTACACCTATATTGCTCCTGTTTCCCTCTTTCTGTGCCTCTCTTCTTTTTGTCACTATTCCCTTTTACTCACCCTGTCCCCTTTCTCTTTTTCTTTTTCTTTCCTTTCTTTCTTTTTTTTTCTTTTTTATTTTTTCCCTTCTTGCTCTTCAATGTTCTCATCCTTCTGGTCCAGTACCAAAAGGACTCATCGAAATCCTAGTCCAGAGGCACAATAACTTAAAGAGCAAGAGGAAGTGAAAGGAAAATTAGGGCAAGGAAACAGATAAAAAAAAAAAAAACAACTCATGAGGAAGAATCAGCAGAAAATCCTGGCAACATGAAAAGTCAGTCCAGAGCAATCCTCCCACCAAGTGACCATGAGGTAGCTACTGCAGAGGATTCCACCTATAAAGAAATGTTAGAAATGACAGAAAGGGAATTTAGAATACAGATGATGAAAACAAAGAAGGAAATGATGAAACAATGAAGGAAACTGCTCATAAAGTGGAAAATAACCAAAAGGAAATCCAAAAACAGAATCAAATAAGAGATGAACAATATGAAGAATATAGAAAGGATATAGCAGAGCTCAAGGAACTGAAGCAGTCAACTAGGGAACTTAAAGATGCAATAGAAAGTATCAACAACAGATTAGACCATGCAGCAGAAAAATCTGAAAAGTAGAGGACAAAGCTCTTAAGATTACTCAGATAGTTAAATAGGCAGAAAAGAAGAGAGAAAAAACAGAACGTTCACTGACAGAATTATGGGAGTTTACGAAGCATTCAAACATCTGAGTTATAGGTATCCCAGAAGGGGAAGGAGAAAGTGCCAGGGGAATGGAAGCCATACTAGAGCATATTATAAATTAAAATTTCTGGCTCAGCGCCTGTGGCTCAAGCGGCTAAGGCACCAGCCACGTACACCTGAGCTGGTGGGTTCAAATCCAGCCCGGGCCCGCCAAACAACAATGATGGCTGCAACCAAAAAATGGCCAGGCGTTGTGGCAGGCGCCTGTAGTCCCAGCTACTTGGGAGGCAGCGGCAGGAGACTCGCTTGAGCCCAGGAGTTGGAGGTTGCTGTGAGCTGTGATGCCACGGCACTCTACCCAGGGCAACAGCTTGAGGCTCCATCTCAAAAAAAAAAAAATTAAAAAATTAAAAAAATTAAAATAAATTAAAATTTCCAAAATATCACCAAGATTCTGACACATTCCTTTCAGAGGGATATCAGACCCCAGGTCACTTCAACTGTAACAAAGCTTCTCCAAGACACATTGTGATGAACCTATCCAAAGTCAAGACAAAAGAAAAGATTCTTCAAGCTTCCAGGAGTAAGCACTAGTTGACCTACAGGGGCAAATCCATCAGGGTGACTTTAGACTTCTCTAATGAAACTTTTCAAGCCAGAAGACAACAGTCATCTACCTTTAATCTACTTAAACAGAACAATTTCCAAACCAGAATTCTATATCCTGCCAAGCTAAGCTTTAAAATTGACAGAGAAATCAAATCATTTACTGACATACAAACATTGAGGAAATTTGCCACAACACGACCAGCTGTACAAGAAATACTTCAACCTGTTCTACACACTGACCACCACAATGGATCAACTGCAAAGTAAGAACTCAGAAATTAAAGGACAGAACCTAGCTTCCACAATGATGCAAAAGATAAAACTAAGCAATTGACTTTCACAAAATAAGATGAATAGAACACTACAACACTTATCAATTATCTCAATAAATGTTAATGGCTTGAATTCCCCACTGAAGAGGCATAGATTGGCTGACTGGATTAAAAAACACAAGCCATCCATTTGCTGTCTGCAGGAAATACACCTACCTTCAAAAGACAAATTAAAACTCTGAGTTAAGGGTTGGAAGACAATTTTTCAGGCAAATGGAATTCAGAGGAAAAGAGGAGTTGCAATCTTATTTTCAGAAACATGTGAAATTAAAGCAACTAAAGTCAAAAAAGATGAAGATGGTCACTTTATATTGGTCAAGGGAAAAATACAACAAAAAGACATTTCAATTTTAAATATTTATGCACCCAACTTAAATGCTCCCAGATTCTTGAAACAGACCTTACTCAGTCTAAGCAATATGATATCCTATAACACCATAATAACAGGAGACTTTAACACACCTCTTACAGAGCTGGACAGATCCTCTAAACAGAAATTAAACAAAGATATAAGGGACTTAAATGAGACCCTAGAACAACTGTGCTTGATAGACGCATATAGAACTCTCCATCCCACAGATAAAGAACATACATTCTTCTCATTGGCCCATGGAACATTCTCCAAATTGATCATATCCTAGGACACAAAACAAACCTCAACAGAATGAAAATAATTGAAATTTTACCTTGTACCTTCTCAGACCACAAGGCACTAAAGGTGGAACTCAACTCCGACAAAAACATTGAACCCCACACAAAGGCATGGAAATTAAACAACTGTGGGGTGAAAAGCCACACAACAAACAACCTTCTGTTGAATGACAGTTGGGTGCAGGAAGAAATAAAAGACGAAATCATTAACTTCCTTGAGCATAACAACAATGAAGACACAAGCTACCAAAACCTGTGGGATACTGCCAAAGCAGTTCTAAGAGGAAAATTTATTGCTTTAGATGCCTACATTCGAAAAACAGAAAGAGAGTGCATCAACAAACTCACAAGCCATCTTATGGAATTGGAAAAAGAAGAACAATCTAAGCTTAAATCCAGCAGAAGGAAAGAAATATCCAAAATTAAATCAGAGATCAATGAAATTGAAAACAAAAGAATCATTCAGAAAATTAATGAAACACGGAGTTGTTTTTTTGAAAAAATAAATAAAATAGATTAACCTTTGACCAGATGAACTAGAAATAGAAAAGTAAAATCTCTAGCAACCTCACTCATAAATGATAAAGGGGAAGTAATAACTGATGCCACAGAGATACAAGAGATCATCTCTGACTACGACCAGAAACTCTATGCCCAGAAATTTGACAATGTGAAGGAAATGAATCAGTATTTGGAATCACACCCTTTCCCTAGACTTATCCAGGAAGAAACAGAACTCCTGAACAGACCAATTCAAGCGCTGAGATTAAAGAAACAATAAAAAATCTTCCAACAAAAAACTGCCCTGGTCCGGATGGCTTCAAACCAGAATTCTATCAAACCTTCAAGGAAGAGCTTATTCCCATACTGCAGAAATTATTTCAAAAACCTGAGGAGGAAGGAATCTTCCCCAGCACATTCTATGAAGAAAACATCACCCTGATACCAAAACCAGGAAAAGACCCAACTAAAAAGGAGAATTTCAGACCAATTTCACTCATGAATATAGATGCAAAAATTCTCAACAAAATCCTAGCCAATGGATTACAGCTTATCATTGAAAAAGTCATTCATCATGATCAAGTAGGTTTCATCCCAGGGATGCAAGGCTGGTTTAACATACTCAAGTCCATAAATGTTAATCATATTAATGGAAGCAAAAAATAGACCATATGATCCTCTTAATACATGCAGAAAAAGCATCCGATAAAATCCAGTATCCTTTTCTAATTAGAACACTGAAGAATATAGGCATAGGTGGCACATTTCTGAAAGTGATCGAAGCTATCTATGACAAACCCACAGCTAATATTTTACCAAATAGAGTAAAACTGAAAGCTTTTCCTCTTAGAACTGGAACCAGACAAGGTTGTCCTCTGTCACCATTACTATTCAACATAGTGCTGGAAGTGCTAGCCAATACAATTAAGCAAGACAAGGAAATAAAGTGCATCCAAATGGGAGCAGAGGAGGTCAAACTGTCCCTCTTTGCTGATGACATGATCTTATACTTAGAGAACTAAGACGCCTAGAAATCATCAAAAAATACAGCAATGTCTCAGGATATAAAATCAGTGTCCACAAGTCAGTAACCTTTGTGTACGGCAATAACAGTCAAGATGAAAGGCTAATTAAGGACACAACTACCTTCACCATAGCTTCAAAGAAAATGAAATACCTAGGAATATACTTAACAAAATAGGTGAAAGACCTCTATAAAGAAAATTATGTAACCCTAAGAAAGGAAATAGCAGAGGATATTAACAAATGGAAGAACATACCATGCTCATGGCTGGGAAGAATCAACATTGTTAAAATGTCTATGCTTCCCAAAGGAATCAACCAATTCAATGCCATCCCTATTAAGATACCAACATCATACTTTCAAGACTTGGAGAAAATGAGTCTGCGTTTTGTGTGGAACCAGAAAAAAAAAACCCGTATGGCTAAGTCAGTTCTTAGAAATAAAAACAAACCGGGGGACATCACCATACCAGATTTTAGGCTGTACTACAAAGCCATAGTGGTTAAGACAGCATGTTACTGACACAAAAAAAGAGACATAGACATTTGGAATCAAATAGAAAACCAAGAAATGAAACTAACATTTTATAACCACTTAATCTTCGATAAACCAAACAAGAACATACCTTGAGGAAAAAGACTCCCTATTTAATAAACGGTGCTGGGAGAACTGGATATCCACAGGTAAAAGACTGAAACTGGACCCTCACTTTTCTCCACTCACAAAAATTGATTCAAGATGGATAAAGGACTTAAATTTAAGGCATGAAACAATCAAAATCCTGAAAGAAAGCATAGGAAAAACACTGGAAGATATTGGCCTGGGGAAGGACTTCATGAAGAAGATTGCTGTGGCAATTGCAAAAGCAACAAAAATAAGCAAATGGGACTTGATTAAGCTGAAAAGTTTCTGTACAGCTAAGGAGACAACAACCAAAGGGAATAGACAACCTACACAATGGGAAAAGATATTTGCATATTTGAAATCAGACAAAAGCTTGATGACTAGGATCTATAAAGAACTCAAATTAATCCACATGAAAAAAGCCAACAATCCCACATATCAATGGAAAACACTGCTACACTGCTGGTGGGACTGCAAACTAATACAACCTTTTTGGAAGGAAGTAGGGAGATCCCTCAAAGAACTCAAGCTAGACCACCCGTTCGTTCCTGTAGTCCCATTACTGGGCATCTACCCAGAAGGAAAAAACTCCTTTTATCATAAGGACACTTGCACTAGACTGTTTATTGCACCTCAAAATTTACAATCACCAAAACGTGAAAACAGCCTAAATGCCCACCAACCCAGGAATGGATTAATAAGCTGTGGTATATATACACCATGGAACACTATTCAGCCATTAAAAAAAAAATGAAGACTTTACAGCCCTTTTAGTAACCTGGATGGAAGTGGAACACATTATTCTTAGAAAAGCATCACAAGAATAGAAAAGCATGAATCCTATGTACTCAATTTTGATATGAGGACAATTAAGACATGGTGGGGGTGGGAGAAGGAGAGAGCAGAGAGAGAGAAGGAGCGAGGGGGTGGGGTCTTGGTGTGTCCCACACCTTTTGGGACAAAACACGATTGTAAGAGGGACTTTACCTAACAAATCCAATCAGTGTAACCTGGTTTCTTGTATCTTCAAAGAATCCCCAACAATAAAAAAAAGGGGGGGGATGTTCACTAATCTCCTATATTGGAGAACATGATTGTAATCAAAACATCCATCCTTGGCTTGGTACCTGTATCTCCATGGCTAGGGCACCAGCCACATGCAGTCGGGCTGGCGGGTTCAAGGCCTGCCAAACAACAATGACAACTGCAACAACAACAAAAATAGCTGGGCATTGTGGCAGGCGCCCGTAGTCTCAGCTACTTGGGAGGCTAAGGCAAGAGAATCTCTTAAGCCCAAGAGTTTGAGGTTGCTGTGAGCTGTGACACCACAGCACTCTACCGAGGGTGACATAGTGAGACTATCTCAAAAACAAAACGAAACAAAAAATACCTATTCTTGTTGCCCAATTACCAGATTGCATCAAAGAAATTTTCACTGGGCATTAATCAATTCAAGACAGCAATTTTAATGGCACTAGTCACCCTGATTTTAAATATACATTAATATTCAAATTCATGTGAAAGTGCCCATATATCAGATTAACTGGAAGTAAGACAAACCCTTAGCATATGCAGAACACATTCGTGGGCTCTAAAGGCAAATGATGCAACTGGAATAAATACAGTGTGAGTTTGTGTCTGTCTTATGGAAATGAAGGAAAATTCCTTCAGGAAAACCCCAGCTATTCGGCTGTTTTGATATGGAGTGAACCAGCGTACCTGGCAACCATCAGTCAGGATGAGGACAAGTGTGTTCACTTACAATAATAAATTCAAAATTGCATTTACATGTGTGCATCACACACAGCGACTGCGCAGATGTGTCCAGGCTCTTTGAGCACTGTCGTGTTTATAAGAACTTTCAAAAGAGACCCTAAAATTATTGATGACTGTGTACTTTAGGCCCATGAATCATTTCCTGAATCCATTTTACCATTGTGATTCAGCTGGGCTCTCACTTATTATTTTTCTTGTTTCCTCTAAAAAAAATCCCCATTTCTGTTCTGAGGTGACCCCCAGTTCTGGCTCACCTCCCGAGCCCACACAGGGACATCTGGTGATTGCCCCAAATGCAGCGTCAGCAGCAACAATAACTAAAATAAAAGCTGGAAAGGCATGGTGGTGCCGTCACCAAGGAAGCAGGTAATCTCCAAGCGTGCAGGAGGTGGTCCTTCCCAAACGCGTTGCGGCCGGGGGTGGGGGGGTGGGGGGGTTGGGGGGCAAGCAACCTCTGCAGCTGCTATTTACTGAGAACATGTGCCCCTCCCCCAGCCCTGCCCCTTCACTGGAGTTCCGCAGCTGATCAATTTCCAACTGCCAATGTCTATTCCTTAATGTCCAGTAACTGCCACTTTGTCTCTCTGCAAGCCTGCTGTCCTGGTCAACTGCCACTTTGTCTCTTCAAACCTGCGGTCCGGTTCCATATCTTTCTACATAGGTTGCAATATAAGTTGCTGCTACATAAGTTGTTACATATCTTATTACATAGGTTGCTACACATCCTGTTGCATAGGTTGCTTCAAAGGCATCTTTCAAAATGTGGGGAAAATCACTGGAGTGAGATCCCCAGCAGATACTCCAGGCCGTTAGGGAGGGAGGGAGGATGCTGAGAGACCCTCAGTGCCGCACTAGGGGCAGAGATGGATAGTGACCCAGAAAGTGCCCTCCGGGAACCAGAGTCACTTCTGGTCTCACGGTGCCTGGAATGTGCATGTGTGTCTGTCACCTGGGCTCAGGGCCTTAACCTGGATGCCTGGCCACTACCTGGACATGGGGCCATCCCCTGGACGCAGGGGATGCCAGGCCGTCCTCTGGGCGTGAGGCTTTCACCTGGATGTGGGGCCGTTCCCTGAACGAGGGCCGTCACCTCATGCCAGGCTGTCCCATGGGCGTGGGGCTTCCTGTTGGCTGCAGGCTCCAGGGCTGCACTCAAACTCCTCACGTGCTTTGGACAAAGGCTCCTTTTCATAAACCCAAATGTTATGCTGTTTCCTACTGTCCCTTGATGAGTAAGAAAAGGTCCCAAATAAAATAACTCACATTTCAACTTCATTGGTAAGTAGTGTCAAGGATATTCAGGTCCAAAAACGCCCCTGAAAAGGCCTCTGGATTTCTCTTCTCCTTGAAATAACAGAAAGCTTCTCGCAGTCTTCTAACAAGTTGGGGAAGCAGCGGCCTGCGTGCGACGCCCTCTTGGATCCTTTCCTTGCTGGTATCATTTACTCCAATGGATTTTCTTTTTCTCAGTCCCAGGGTGTCCGAAACATTTAAAAATATCAGTGGGTAGTCAGAGCTGCTGGTGCTGGCCGCAGGCATCTGGCTGTGTGCCCGGCTCACGTAAATGTCTATTTTGCTTTCTTTTATGGAGTTAAGCAGATATAAATCCCCAGTAGCCTAGAGAAGGTCTCTTCACCGTGCAGTCTCCTCCGCATCTGTGTGTGGCCTCCCGGTCAGCCCAGGGCACCTCTGCTCCTCTTCACACTATGGAACTCCAAACTCCACTGTTCATTAACTTTAACTTCTTCGTGTTGGCCAAGAGGCTGGGGGGTGGGAGGGAGTCTTTAGTGAGGTTAGAATATAGATGGGACCAATGGGTCTCACTCACAGTGCAGTCCAAGAACATGTCGAAACACAGATTCTTTAGAATTCATTACCTGAAAGGGACACTTGGGGTTGAGAGCCATTAATCTGTGTTTTAACAAGCCCTTCAAATCACTCTGCTGCACAATATTTGAGAAATGTCAGCTTTGAGCACAATGCCAGCATTTCTCTTGGAACACTATAGATCCCAGGAAATTGCCCAATTGTGAAGGCTCAGACAGTTTTGGGTGCCCCTTTGGCATCTATACTATGGTGGCTCCAAGATACCAAAGGAATCGCACCCAAATTAGATCTGCTGTCAGCTT
The DNA here is from genome assembly GCA_963574655.1 of Perodicticus potto. Lineage (NCBI taxonomy): Eukaryota > Metazoa > Chordata > Mammalia > Primates > Lorisidae > Perodicticus > Perodicticus potto. Next base: position 15,506 of record CAUYRH010042056.1, on the reverse strand, counting down.
TGGGATATGTTGTTGGGAATTAATTTGTATTAAGAATTTGTCCTGAATCAGTCAACAGATCAGCCAAGCTGCAGCCCCAGTGCTTTCTGAAAATGATGGCCCTTTGACTTTCTTACAAAGGAGAGATTAAAACCCCAGGCAGGAGCAGCCCCAGATGCGGCGCCCTGTCTGCTGCACCCCAGGCAGAAGACACTCCAGCTGGTTGATGGATGGGCCACACCTGCCAGCAGTGGAGGCCTCCTTGGTGGGTAAACAGCTGACTCCTCCTCTGCCTTAACCAGCTGTGCTGCACTTACACAGATCTGACCCGGCTTCACAGAATTGCTCAGGTTAGACTTTCCAAGTATGCAACTGAGGATGATACCGTATTGTATGACGCTACAATTATAAAATATAAACAGACATTTTGTGAATGGGTGAAATTTATGAATCACTCCAGAAAACAAAAACAAAATTTATATTAGGAACATAGATGACTTTGTTTGCTTTGTCTTGTTCTTCCCAAAGTTACTTTTGGGAAGATCTGTAGAGAATATTTCCTAAAAGTCACTTACATGCCATCTTCCCCAGGCCCTGTCCACAGACCTGTGTGGAAGTCAAAAGTTTTCTTTCCTCCCACCCAGCTGCAGTCTAGGGAGGGCCCTCCCCAGACCCCTCTGTATCCTGGGTCAACCAGGGCCATGGGCCTGAGGATGTGCCCAGGCTACATGAGCAGAGAGTTAGTCCCTTTACCTTTAAAATGGGAACATAATTTACTCTTTGAGACTCCACAACGAAGTATCCTAGTAAATGTATTTTAAGATGAAAATGCCATTTTTTCTTGCACTTTGGCTTTTCAAGTATTGAGAAGACCAAGTTGTCACTGGCGTGACCTGGGCTGCTGACTTCTGGAGCTGGCAGTGCAAAGATAGGTGCAGGAAGTCTCAGGGCTCAGGACCACAGGGCAGGTCCCAGCCCCGAGAATCCCTAACGCTGTCTTAGCAGGGGCCAGTCAAGCAGCAAGAACATGTCAGCCTTCTGTGATGACTGGAAAGTAATGTGTGCTGCTCCAACATTGAAATGATGCCTATAAGTATTGAGCATACATGTCAATGCCTGCTGTGTGCAGATAGCCTGAAGCTATGAAAAGTGTAGAAGAGATTTAAGAAAAAAAAAGCCCATCCCAAGAGTATCTGCAGCTCACTGAGGAGAACCACTCTGCAGGCACAAAACAGCAGGAGGCACCAGGCCAGGCAGTGTGGTAAGTTCCATTGCTCTGCACTCAGAAACTCTCTCTCCCAGCTCAGTGCCCTAGAGTGCAAACAGGGCAGATTATTTTTAGGTATACCCATAACTGCAAGAGTGGAACTGGAATGTTCCTAACACAAGGAAATGTTAACTGTCTCAGGTGATGGATAGCCCAATTACCCTGATTTGATTAATTCACATTGTGCGTCTGCACCAAAACATAGCGTGTTTCCTACAAAGATGTACAACTATTATGTACCCATAATAATTAAAAATAATTTTTAAGAAGGGCAGAGTACCCCGTGAGCAACCACATTACATTTGCAGTTGAGGATCTGTTATCTGCAGGTCTGAGTGACATTAATAAAACACAGCTGAGTGCAGCGAGCGTCAGAGAGAGGAAGGCTGCTCGTGTTTTTCAATCATTTCTGACACAACAGTCTCTGTCATGCTGAGTTCAGAAATGCGGGCCTGGTTGCAAATTGAGCAGCATTCCACCCAGTGATTCATCAGAATAGTTATAGCAGGAGAAAGAATTCACCAGGAGCCATCTGTGCCCTTCTTTCCTGTGCTGGAGGTAAATCAGATATTCCCAGAAATTCTGCCTCTAGGTAAAAAGCAATGGAGTTTAGCATTCTACGTTCGTGACTTTTTAGGATGTCTTTCCTCTTAGCCTCTTTAAATAGTCCAAAATCCAGGGCATTTGCACACATATGATATGTGATAATATATGCACTTGCACACACACACCCATTTGAGGACACACAAACTCACCCAACACACGTACTTGTGCATACACCAGCACACACCCACTTGCCCACACACAAACTCACCCAGATACACAGTGCTTGACTGCATTTCAGCAACTGCAGTTCCTTTTGTGAACAGTCCTCTTTGTGACATCACACCCCTTAACACTGTGCTGTGGCATGCCCAGAGGCCTATGTATCACTCCCCACGCTGTTTTGCAGGAATGAAGAGCAATTTGTGGTTGAAAATGCATGAATGTTATGTCAATCAGGTTGATAAAAATATCTCAGATTGTATGTGAAACCCGCACACTGTACCCCATGATTGAATTATTGTACACAGCTATGATTCAATAAAAAATAAAGAAAGAAAGAAAGAAAAGAAAATGAAAATATCTTTTCCCAACTGTGATCAGCCCTTTAGACATAGAAGAAAACAGCTGAAGCCTGTGCCTTTCAGGCCTTGAAGGCTTTTGGTCTAAAACAGTTTCTGCTCTAGAAGACATTATCAAGGGCCGGGTGGGGTAGTTGCTCACGCCTATAATTCCAGCACTCTGGGAGGCCAAGGCAGGACAATGCCTTGAACTTAGGAGTTCTCAGCCTAAGCAAGAGTAAGACCCCATTTCTACTAAAAATAGAAAAATTAGCTGGGTGTTATGGTGGGCACCTGTAGGCCCAGTTACTTGGGAGGCTGAGGCAGGAGGATCACTTGAGCCCAGGAGTCCGAGGTTGCTGTGAGCTAGGCTGATGCCACAGCAATCCAGCATGGATCACAGAGTGAGATTGACTCAAAAAGAAGAAGGAGAAGGAGGGGGAGGGGAACAGGAGAGAGCAGGCCCATCTGGACGTGTCCATGCCCCTCCCACTCTGCTTTACATGCTCCCACGCCACTCCCAGCTTTCCTGCATATGGAACTTCTTGGTAGACTATGGTGAGTTCTCTTTTCTCCAAGGTTTCTCAAAAGGGAAATGTGCAGTTCAAAGGCGTGACTGAGGGGCATTTCAGGATATATCAGTAAGTTCAGGTAAATCAGGTCGTTAATGAAGCACAAGGCCGCCTCTGTACCAAATACACTTGGAGCTAAACTCACTCAGGACCCACATGCTCCATCTCCCCGACACGAGCAGAGCGCTACAGGGGAAAGTCTCCCTGGGACTGAATACGATTATCTACCGGATTTAACAAATCGTACACTCTGACTAGTTTTGTATGGGGGATTTATGGAACTCAATAACTGTTATGTAAAAAGATGGAACTAAACTTTGAAGAATTATAATACTGAACAGTTTTAGGTTGGTATCATATACACAATCACATATAGAGAAAATTTAACAATATATAAAAATTACCATATGAAACTATTTTCCTTTCAACATATGGAAATGGAAGAATGAATAAGTTCAGATAAGAGTTCTATGAAAAAGGAAATAAATATGAAAATAAACTAGGAAATGGAAATTGATCACTTAGTCTCTGATGTTATAAAAACTGTTAACATTATTTTACTTTTAGCAACTACAGATGGAATTAAATATATTTTAAAAATTCAATTCCATTTAAGAGAATTTGAGATTTTCCAAAACCCCTAAAGTTTAAAATCATTCAAAATGTGATGTTATATTTTTATAAATCTTTTTTTTTTTTTGCATTTTTTTTTTGTTTTTTGGCTGAGGCTGGGGTTGAACCTGACACCTCCAACATATGGGGCCGGCATCCAACTCTGTTGAGCCACAGGCACCGCCCTATATTTTTAAAACTCAATAAAGACAACTTGACAAAATAAAAGTTCAGTGTATATATTTCCAAAACTAACAACAAATGTGTCCCTCTGTCTTCTCCCGTCTCCTAAACCCCTCTCTCCATGCCTCGCTCCCCACCTGCATAGTGCTTAGATGGTCTTCTCCAAACAGAAGTCCCACATTTCATCTCCATTTCTATTTTCACAGCCCTGTTGGCATCTACAGTTATCTGAAAGGCTGTCCTAACAATGTCAGGACAAAGACATCTTAGATCCCCTCCCCTCATCCCCAAATCCATTATCACCCACAACAAACAGAAATGGAGAGACAAACAGCGGTGCTGGAAATCCAAACAAACTATAAATTCAAATAAATCCAAACAAATTATAATTTTTAAAATGTTATAACAAGGCCAGGTGTGGTGGCTTACACTTATAATCCCAGCACTCTGGGAGGCCAAGGTGAGTGAATTGCTTGAGCTCACAAGTTCAAGACCAGTCTAAGCAAAAGTGAGACCCCGTCTCTACTAAAAATTGAAAAACTGAGGCAAGAAGATTGCTTGAGCCCAAGAGTTGGAGGTTGCTGTGAGCTATGACGCCACAGCACTCTACCCAGGGTGACAGCTTGAGACTCAGTCTCAAAAAATAAAAAAATGAATAATAAATAAATAAAAGTGGTATAAATAACTTAAGGAATTAAGTTTGAGTTCTTTTAAGATGAGCTGAAAACTGTGAGTCTATGAGCTTTTGGAAAGGGAGCGATCACATTGGCCTCCTGCCCCTCCCCTCTGTCACCACACATACCATTTCTGGTTCATATCTGCAAGGAATCAAGCTTCAAGAACTTCACCCTAAGGACAAAGCAAAAGCTTAAAGGGAAGTGATGACCATAAATTATGCTTACCTTTTACATTATGGAAAACTCAGCTGTAATAGATCCCACTGCAGTGAGACTAGCCGCAAGCATGACATAGGAGGAAAACGATGTGCCAATCACCTCCTCCCTGCGGGTCCCGAAATGTCAGAGAGACCCAGAGGTCTAAAGTGGGAGAGACCTCAAAAGTCAGCTAAGTGAACTGTATTGCTAAACAATTATGGGAATAAAGTCTCTGTAAATTAACTGGCTTATGCACCATCACTCAGTTAAGCCACGGGAAGGTCGAACTCGCCTGCTTCTGAACTGTGCCATGGAAACAGCAGGGGCTCTGGTCAGCCGGAGCCACAGTCCAGCTGCACCATTCCAGTGGGTGCTTTCGGATGTTTTAAATCCCCTTCTAGACTACCCCAACTCTCTCTAATTGACAAAAATTGCAACCAAGAAAAGACACAAATCTATTTCTGAGGTCAAACAATAGCTTTCTCCTCCAGCTTGAAAGTCATATGGAAAAATTTTAGCTACTTGTTGATTAAAAAATAATGGAAGGTGGGCACAGTGGCTCATGCCTATAATCCCAGCATTCTGGGAGGCCGAGGCAGGTGGATTGCCAGAGTTCATGGATTCAAGACCAGCCTGAGCAAGAGCGAGACTCTATCTCTAAAAATACCTCAGTACTGTGGTGAGCACCTGTCTTCCCAGCTACTCCAGAGGCTGAGGCAAGATCACTTGATCACCTGGATCACTTGAGACCAAGAGTTTGAGGTTGTTGTGAGCTATGACACCATGGCACTCTACCCAGGGTGACAAAATAAGACTCTATCTTCAAAAAAAAAAAAGGAAATACTACTTTTCTCCTCAAAATGTCTAATCTTTATACATAAGGCATCAACCCCAATGGTAATTTTCAATGGCTATTTGGTCCACACACCCTGATAGCTGCAGAGCAGGGTATGTGGTGGGCACAGCCCGAGGCAGGGGCTGCCCTCATCCACACAGCCAGGCATTCTTTGTGAGACTGTTCACCTGGAAAATATAAAGTAAAATAATAATGATAGCAATAACACTAACAGTGTGTCCCTAGAGTAACCAGTGTGTCCCTGAAGTAATAGCATGTCCCTGAAGTAATAGTGTATCCCCAAAGTAACAGTGTGTCCTGCAGTAACAAGGTGTTCATGCAGTAGCAGTGCATGCCTACAGTAACAGTGTGTCCCCACAATAGCAGTGTCCCTGAAGTGACAGTGTGTCCATATAGTAACAGTGTGCCCCTGCAGTAACAGTGTGTCTCTACAGTAACAGTGTGTTCTCGCAATAACAGCGTGTCTCTGCAGTAACAGTGTGTCCCTGAAGGGTCTCTATTTATGTCATGCAGGACAGGCCAGCCTGGGAGAGTCTGTAGTCGACCAGGTGAGCTACGCTGGGGTGCCCACAAGTGACTGCAATTCAAAATAGGCCAGTTCCATAAAACAACAAAACTCTAAAGAGATGCATGAAAAGGATTATGAACATGAAAAGCATTATGAAGTAAATAGAATTTGAGCTAGAACTTGGAGGCTCCTTCGGGCCTGGATTGGCAGAGGAGGCTGAAATAGTCCAGGCTTGATGTGGGCTGGAAGGCACTGCAGACCTGCCTTCTGCTCTTTCCTCTTCTCATCTCCCTGCCTCCTCTGGCCTTTGCTGATCTTCCCTCTCCTGAGACACCTGCCCCACCTCTTTGCCCCACAGTTTGTGTAACAGATGAATGAACTGAGCTGGGCTGTTCTGCAAAGTAAACGCGTTGAACGGTTTGCAGGTTCCACTTCTTGTGACCCCAGTGAACCTGACAAATGCCACACACATGACAAGATGGTCAGTCATCCTGTGAGTGCTCACTGAGCACTTACTAAGTAAGAGGCACTCCTGTGGGAGTTTGGGGATGCAGATGAGCTCACTGCGATCCCTGCAGACATTGAAATAGGCAGCTGCAGAGATGTCACAGGAGCCGCGATGGTGGAAGCACGGGACACTGCAAGGACAAGGCAGAGACACCTGCCAGATCAGGAGGATCAAGGAACTTCAAGAAAAACAAGTTGATTCTTCAACAATGATCAGGAGCTCGCAGGTTCCATCGTGCAGTGGAAGCGTGGACCTACCCTCACTGTGGGGGCACCAGGGCTGACAGCACTTTGGAGGCAGCACCAACTGCGAACCACCAGAACACAGAAGCTGCCCACACCTGCCGCTGAAAAGCTCATCACCAAAGGCCAAGGCAAGGGGAGAGGGAGCTGAGGCTCCTGTCTGGTCAGTTAAAGGAAGGACTTCCTTGACTTGGGGACGGAGAATTAATTAGCTGAAGGGAAAGGGTCTAACTACAGGGGGAAGGATTGCAGCCTTTGAAGCTCTCCCATCACTAATTGTGACTGGAGGCCAATCCTTCAGAGTCCCAAACAGCTAAAGCTTCTAAGGAAGAGGACTTGTTTTCATGCAAATATCCTTTGAAATGCAAACTACAAAGAAAAAGGAGACTACAGAGGGGGAAGCAGGAGGCTGTCCTGTTCAGTCACACTTTCCTCAAATTTAAAAAAAAGTTGCAAAGCAGTGAAAAAAAATCTCTATTTTATAGCAGGTTGCTAAGTCTGTTCAAGAGAGATGGTATCCATCCACAACTCTAAATTCTGTCCTTTGAAATATTACTCTAAATCTGTCTTTTAAAATGTTGTTCTCCCCAACAGAATATACCCCCTAAGAACATTTTCACCTTTACTCTGTAATTTTGACAGATGAGGCAGGTGGCGCTCACCTATATATAGGAAATATCCTTCAAATAAACTGGTGAGGTTTCCTACAGAGGGTCAGAACAAAAGAGAGCAGATTTAAATACAGCTAATATAACTCCAAAAATGGTGCTGTGTGTCCGAATATTACTTCACCATGGGCTCCAGGAAGTGTGTTTCATCTGCTCTGTTTAATTCTGGGGTTAAAAGCAGTAGTCACATCCTGACAGTGAGGAACGTTCTGCTCTGTTACAGTACAGCTCACTTATTTCCCTGAAAATATTAAACAATGCCAAAAAAAAACTTCTAGTTATGTGGGATGAGATCCATTTTCATTTTACTCTTGTCCTTTTTTGGTTATGAGATGACAGTTTAATATTGCAGGCTCCAAAGCAAAGCTTGGCAGATAGAGTTAAGCAAAAAAAAAAAAGTTCAGTGCACAGAGAAAGAAGGTGCACATTAATTTTCCGTGCGACGCTGTGTGGCTGGCGCTGCACGAACATGACTGTTTATCGTCGATTTCCCTTGTACAAGCCTTGGAATTTTCCAGGACTCCATAGCATGTATATAATTATATGAAAGTTGGCTAACCCTTAGTTTGATTATATAAAAACTGACTCAAATTCTGTTCTGTTTGAGCATTTTTTTTAAAGCTGATGTTTGGCAGGGCTACATGGCTTGCACCTATAATCCTCACTCTGGGAGGCTGAGCTGAGCTCAGGAGATAGAGACCAGCCTGAGCAAGACCAAGACCCTGTGTCTACTAAAAAAAAAAATTAGAAAAATTAGCCAGATGTGGTGGCCAGGCACCTATGGTCCCAAGCACTTGGGAGGCCCAGGCAGGAGGATGACTTGAGCCCAGAAGTTCAAGGTTGCTATGAATTCTGGGGCCACTCAGGGTGACAGTGAGACTCTGTCTTAAAAAAAAACAAAAATCTGATGTTTTATCATCTGGATTAAGTGCAGGATAACATAGTGATTAAAAACACAAGTTTGAGAATCAGATTGAAGTTCGAATCTCACTTCTGACTCATAAGTGTCACCATGGGAATGTTAGTTAACCTCTCTCAGCATTAATTTTGCCATCTTTGAAAATGATGGTGTTAATAACCACAAATTCCTATGCTGTTGAGAGGATTAAGTGACATAAACCATGTGGAAAGGCTGGTACATAAAGAGCTTTCAGTAAATTGGAGCTATTGTCATTATTGTCATAAAATGGACCCTCTGTTCTAAAGATATAGGAAGCATTTCTCTGCCTGGGTCACCTTTTTGTTCATACACAATATTTTTCTAGGTATTTCTGTATTTTATTTTATTTTATTTTTGGGGGGGGACAGAGACTTAGTATGTTACCATAGGTAGAGTGCCGTGGCATCATAGCTCACAGCAACCTCAAACTCTTGGGCTTAAGTGATTCTCTTGCCTCAGCCTCCCAAGTAGCTGGGACTACAGGTGCCCGGCTATTTTTTTTGTTGTAGTTGTCATTGTTGTTTAGCAGGCCTGGGCCGGGTTCGAACCCATTACCCTTTGTGCATGTGGCTGGCCCAGTATTTCATTTTAGTGCAAAAAAAAAAAAAGAAAATATGTGGGTAACACCAGAACTAGCTCAAAGAGTGAAACAAAACAGCTCATTCAAATAACAGCTCCTGAGTCCACCTAACCTGGTTAAGAGCTGCAGCCTGGTCACTGAGATCATCTCCCACAGTCCTTTGCACACCTTGAGAAGCCAAGCAGAGAAGATCTGTGTACCCAGTGACCTTGTTAACAGCAAACACGGCAGGAAAAGCAGCCTGTTAGTGCCTTAACTAGCTTCCAGGCCTTCCTTCAAATCTGGTTTTAAAAATGAATATACCTCCGAGAAATTCCAGTTCTGAAAATGCAGCACCAACATCACCCAGTGCCAGGGCGCCTGGTGTTTGGGGTTGCTCCAGCCTCGAGATGGCCTTGGGTTTCCAGACTGCACAGGAATGAGACGACTCTAGGCAATGTCTCACCATGACAGTGCTCCAAAAAGCACAAGTGCTCAAGAAGTTATCCAGCTGCAGCCAGAGGGAACATCAACTTTGGATTTAGGATAAAATATTGGTTGTGCCTGAATTAGATTGAAAACAAAGAGTTTAGTGCTTTAGATGAGATTTAAACTATTTTTCATTTAACAAACGCTTGTTTCCCGTGAAACATTTTTACTTCATCCTATGGACACAGCTGTGATGCATAAACGTGTTTCCGCCCTCATGTCTGTGAGTGCCTTCAGGCGCACCACATATACACCACGCATACAATCTTCCCCAAAGTTTGTGTGCAGAACCTTCATCAGTGCCTATACTACAAAATCATATTCTGTTGGGTGAGTTGAAAGTAGAGACTGGGCGGTTATTTATATTTATTAAATTAGAAATTTGATTTAACTTTTTGGGAACTAAACACTATGTGCATAGCACTAGGCAAAATTTTAAAGGTACATTCATTTGAGTCAACAAATTGAAAAAAAGAAGTTTGATTGGCTGCTCACTGATGTTAGCAGTGACTTCACTGGCCGACGTAAGCCACAGCTTCCAAAATACTGACACCAAGGTCACAAGAGAGGTGTGGCTCCTCAGAGAGCCGGCTCAGAACCTCAGACACTGACGGCAGGACGTGGGGAGAAGGATGAGCACGGCCGGCCGGGGTGTTCAGGAGAAGCTGCCGGAGAAACGAAGTCCTGGCTGAAGTCCAGTGAGCATCTGAATCTCACGCGCGGCAGTCGGGAACCACGCACTGTCCTCTGTAATTGAAGAGTGTAGGGAGGAATAGAAGTGCTTCCCAGATGCTTTTAGGGAAGGATACTTTTCCCCATCTTTTAAAGTTTTACCTTTTTTACAATTGAGAAAGCATGTTTAATAAATCATTGTCAAATCTTCCTTTTTCAAGCCTGCTCTTTGTTGAAGCCTCCACAGTCACAGGGCTAAGTCACTGCCGCTGTGTTTCTTATCTACGACCACGTTATTTTCATCCCCTTCATTTGTGGATTCTCAGGATGCTGCAGAAAGTTCATTGCTGTACCCAGTACTGAGTCACTTCCTCTGCCTTCTTTTTCTAGCACGAATATGCTTTTAAAAAGTGCCTGAAAAACAAGCAGTGGCAGGGGCCACTGCCTCAAATGTCCAGATTAATAACTGTAGCCTGCTAAAGAAAGGTGTGTGTGAATAGCAGGGGATGGCATATGGTCCAGAGTCCAGCATAAAACATATTCCTTTCTGAGCATTCTCTTCACTCCCCTAACCCAAATTACATGCGTTAGAATGTAGCAAAGCCCCTCAGAAACATCTTTTACCCAACTGCAAAATCATCTGTTTCCACAAGTGCAAAGGGCTGGGATGTGAACCAGCATCTCGCAAAGCTCTTTAGCCCCTTCAGTTGGTGACAGAAAACGCAGTGAAAACCCCTATGCATACACAGAAGTCTGTCTCTACTTTTTATAAAACTGGAATAAAATAGGAAAGTGCCATCTTTATTAATCTGAAATGAATTTTAAATGTCCTTTTGACACGAAAAGGTATACACATCACACAGCTATGCAACTGTTTTTGGACTGGGCAAGTGTCAAAGCCCTGTGGATGTAAAGGGTAAAATAAGATTGGTCAGGAAAAGAGAATTGTTCCTACAACTTGGAATCGACACACTGTCCCACTGCCATTTAAAAATAGGTCCATTTTCAGTTTATTTAAGTTTATTTTCATGGTGTTTTATTCCTCTTGGTAAAAAAAAATTCAGACTTTTGTAATGTGCATATACTGATCTTCATCGACAGGTTAATTCTCTGGATCAGAGTCAGTGGTGTCAGAACATCTGTAATGATCAGGGTCATTGTCACCAAGGTTGGGAGCTATAGAACTGAACTGCTAGCCTCTGGATTTGATGGCCCCTCCACTGTTTTTGTGAAGTGCAGCTTCACCTTAAAATTGGGAGGGAAGTATCATTGGCCTAGCTTTACTTGCTTTGTCAAGATCACTTTCTGTTAAAGTAAGTACCAGACATTCTCTCTCATTATCTGTGTGCTTTAAACTAAGATGCTATCAGTCAATCTCTTCATCACATAGACTTCCATTTTCCACTTTTTCTGAGGCTTCCTAAGGTACTGGTATAAAGAATGTATTTACCCCAAAGTGAAACGTGTTATCCTTTTGTAAACGATTTGTCGTGTATGTGGAAGAATCTACTCTGATGCCACCACACACAGGTGGTGCTGAGAGAACTTCAGGACATGAACATGTCTCCCGCCCTGTGGTTCCTGAAGTGCAGGAATACATCTTCAACTTTAGCTGGCAGATCACAAACCAAGGATGGCAATGTCCATGGTTGAACTCTGGAAGAGTTTCAAACATTATCTTGTGAAACAACAGTGTCACTGGTCTATACTCCAGATGATTCTTTACCAGGTGTCCATAAGTACACACGGCACCACTGACTGGGAGAGCTACTCCCTTTTTGACTCTGGTTTTTACTGTCCTTACTTCCCCATAGAAATCTAGGGCTCTCATGCCTTTAAAACTTTGCCCCATGTAATAAATGTGCACAAACCACTATACCAGTTTGTCCCTTTCCAGCTTCACAGTGAATTCTACCACCTGATTACCCTTTTCACTTAGACACTGGTCAAGGTCGTCACAAGAGATCTGGATATTCTAGCTGTGGTGGGTTGTAGTCTTCAAAAGGGTACTGTGCAACTCTGCAGTTAAATTTGACAGTGTCAAAATGGCTTTCAGCACATAAACTACCTCATCAATGTTGTTCCTGGACACACCTGCAAGTCCTTCTGCAGGAAATCCCACAGCAGTAATGTTTAGGTAGACACTGCTCAAGTCTGAGTTGAATCCAGCCTCTCGATGTCTCCTTTTATTTTTGTAAGGATCTCTTTGCTGCTGCTGCCATGTCTGTGAGCCTGTGGCTTTTGGGTGAGGTGAAGTGGCCCCTGCAGGTGGAGCCTCCCGTGTTCTTCATGAGCCCCGAAGCTCAGCGAACCCCCAGCTGGCTCCCCTGAAGGATGACTTTGCCCCCTGGGTGGGTCGGGCCTTCTGCACAAGGTGGCATCTGAACGTGGCGTCACCGTCTTCTGGATGTGCAGAAAGATGATGGCATAGTCATCTTTCACCCAGAGCCTGGGAATGTTCCACTGGCCACCTGCAGGATGGAGAGCTTTCCCCTGAGTGGTCAGCCTGCCCCCTCACCACCCCCAGGGAAGTCGGAGGTGCTGCCACTGCCCCGCCGTCATGCACCCTCCTTACAGGAATACTCAGAAGAGCTACAAGGACAGGCTGAAGAACTAAAGTTGCATTCTATACAAAGTAAGCAGCCACTCAGAGTTCTCCAACACGACTATTCTGTGGTCACACCAGTGTTTCAGGTAAGATGAATGATAAGTTGGGGTGAGAAGAGGGAAGGGAGGACGGGCTTTCTAGTTAGACGCTAACACGTGAGTGAGCAGATACAGGGAACGCAGCAACGTGAGATGGTAGAGACGGCTGAGAGAGCTGTCCCCTAAATAAAGAGGCTGTGGTTTGGGTAGAACTTAATGCAGGAGGTAAAGGAGTTCCAGAAAAAAGCAAAGATTCCGAAGTTTGGGGATGAGTGATGCGGGCAAGTTGTATTGCCATTAGCTGAAATGTGGGACTAACCCAGGAGATGGTGGTGGGAGGAGAAGTGCGGACACTGGGCACCGTGGGGACATTGAGCTGACCCCTCATAAAGCTGCATCAGACGCAGGTGTGAGGTCAGTGTCGGAGGGTCACAAAGAGCTCAGGGCAAGAGAAAGAGCTGGTTGTGGTTCAGAGAGTGTTGGAGCTTACTTGGGAAGGAAAAAACGGTGACTGTTGCAAAGTGAGTGCCTAAGAAAGCAGCCTCTGAAAGGGAGGTTAGTGAGTGTGAGGCTCTCGGGGAAACATCCCTGAGGTCACAGATTGGGTAAAGGGAGGAACCAAGGTGGGTGCAGTCTCAGCAGAAGCTCCAGCCCACTGCTCGGGGGTATTGCACGTGGAATGGCAATAGCCTCTGCAGAGCCAGCCCACATGGACCAGAGGCCCACGTGGAGCAGAGGCTGGCCTCCTCCGTGCCCTGGGAAGGGGGCGATCTGTGCAGGGGACTCTTTCCACGAGATGAGCACTGACAGTGTGTCTGAGGGCTGTCTCCCCTTCACACACCCACAGCAAAGCCAATGATTGATTGTCTCTTCCCTGGAAGGTGCTGTCAGTGGTACATCACACATCCACCAGGGTGAAAAAACACAAAACATTGTAGGAAAAGCTATATCGATGGATCTGAATCGTGACATGCGAAATGGGACAAGGGTTCTGGAGAGGGACACTGGGACATAGGAGCACTTTGGAAGCTAAAAGTCAAGAAAGAGAAGAAACAAAACAGAGGTTAAAGCTGCAGGAAGTTTAAGGTTATGGAACAAGAGAAGGATGTTAGATTTATCGTCATGTCTCCAAAGCTGGTATGTCACAGAGGATCAAACAGAATGGAATTGAGAATGGTATGTCATAGAGGAGAAAACAGAATGGAATTGAGAACTATGTTTTGCCAGAAGGGATAATTGTTGAAAGTTGAGGAACAAAGATGGAAAGCCAACATGCTAAGAAAGAAACAACAGGAAGTGACAGATTCCTCTATTCTCCCTGCTGGAAACTCACCTGCCCTCACTAATCTGCCCTGGCCTGAGTTCATCCAACATAGGAAGCCCAAACACTAAAACGCAGGAGGAGAGACTCAGCACACCGGCTGAGCAACGTGTGCGTTTCATGTGAGAAATCTATCCAGGGAGGGGCCATCTTTACTCATGCGAATTTTCTGCTATAAGCCCCCTTGAAAAGTCCCGAGTTATGTTTCATTCAACATTTTCAAGAAACATCTTCCTTCATATCTACATAGAGTCCTAAAATTCTCCAAGGAACAACCTAAGTGTCCATCAACAGATGAGCAGATAAAGGAAATGTGGCATCCACATGTCTACACACACACACACATACACACAGACACACAGACACACAGATACACACACTCACACACAGACAGACACACAGACACACACACACAGAGACACACACTCACACACAGACACACAGATAAACACACTCACACACAGATACACACACACAGACACACACACAGACAGACAGACACACAAAGACACACACAGACACACAGAGACACACAGACACAGACACACACACAGACACACACTCACACACAGACACACAGATACACACACACACAGATACACACACAGACACAAACACAGACACACAGACACACAAAGACACACACAGACACATAGAGACACACAGACACACATAGACACACACAGACACACACACACACACAGACACACAGATACACACACTCACACATGGACACACACACAGACACACACAGACGCACAGACACACACACAGACACACATACAGACACACACACACAGAAAGACACAGACACACACACAGACAGACACACAGATACACACACTCACACACAGACACACAGATACACACACACACACACACAGACACACAAAGACACACACAGATACACAGAGACACACAGACACACATCCAGACACACAGATACACACACTCACACACATATACACACAGAGACACACACATAGACACACACACAGACACACAGATACACACACACACAGATACACACAGAGACACACACACAGACACACAGACACACATAGACACACACACAGACACAGACACACACTCACACACAGATACACACTCACACACAGATACACACACACAGACACAAAGACACACACAGACACACACACAGACACACACACAGACACACACACACAGAAAGACACAGACACACACACAGACAAACACACAGACACAGACACACACACAGACACACAGATACACACACTCACACACAGACACACAGACACACAGAGACACACACACACAGACACACACAGACACACACACAGACACACAGAGACAC